>PPJG02000058.1:39298-66867 GCA_003705695.2 Blastobotrys serpentis
AAAAAAAAAAAAAAAAAAAAAAAAAAAAAAAAAAAAAAAAAAAAAAAAAAAAAAAAAAAAAAAAAAAAAAAAAAAAAAAAAAAAAAAAAAAAAAAAAAAAAAAAAAAAAAAAAAAAAAAAAAAAAAGAAGGTTCATCTAATCTAAAACTACAGCAATTCTACAAAAAGAACCAAATAGTAGTATATAAAATGAAAATGAAAAAAGTCATGAAGAAATCGATTGATTGGGTTATTTTACTAAAGCTTATAGGTCATTGCTTAGTCAGCCGGTATTGTGTCGGGCCGACGTCGAATGAGTCGAGCCGCATGTTTATGTCGTTATCGCAAGAGGAGGAGTTGTGGTGCAGCAGTTGCTGCTTTGTTGCTACCTTTGTGCAGAAAATATTAAAGTGCCCGTTTTCCCCGTTAGTTTTACGCTTTTTTCTTTTTGATGATAGCTCGTTCTCTGGCTAGATCTCTACATCGTCCCATAAGCCAGCCATCCCGATTGCTTTTTAAACAACCTGCTCTTAATTATATTCAGAAAATGCCTTTAGTTACAATTTCTTCTAACATCACCGAAGCGGTGAAGAAGCACGAGATTATTCCTGACGTTGTTGACGAGTTCACTCCGCAAGGATTGATCACTGTTACCTATGACAAGCCTTCAAACGAAGTTACCATGGGTAACACCTTGAAGCCTTCCGAGACTCAGGAAAGACCATCCATCCGGGTGGCCTTCACTGAAGAGCGTTCCAAGGACCCTAATGCTACTTACACTCTTGTCATGACTGACCCTGATGCCCCATCCAGAACTGACAAGAAGTGGTCTGAATATCTCCACTACTTGGTTTCTGGAATCAAGCTCGACGAAGTCAAGCCCGAGGCAATCTCCGATGTCACCGAGATTGACTTCTCCAAGGCTCATGAACACGTTCCATACCTTGGACCCGGTCCTCCAGAAACCACCGGAAAGCACAGATACGTGTTTATTCTTTACAAGGAGGGCCAGGCCCAGCCATCCACTCCATCCGACAGACCAAACTGGGGTACTGGAAAGCCCGCTACTGGTGTCAGAGATTATGCAGCTAAGCACGGTCTCACCCCAGTAGCAATCAACTTTTTCTTTGCCCAGAACGAATCCAAGCCTAACTAGGTCGTTATATCTATATATATATGAGTGTTTGTCTTGTTCCGTTTTACCTTCCCTCGTGTCAACTCCACGAAGTGGAGCTACCTTTTTTGCTTCTTTTCGGAGAAAAAAGAAGCCGCCGGAGGCATATTCATTGTGCAAAAATCTATTATTCATTATTATTTCTTCTGTCCGATTCCGGAATGTTTTAATTGTTCTAACACCAAGAAGGTGACGATCGTCTGGGGCCCCAAACGAACAAATGAAGGCACCCAGCCTCTGAAAGCAAACAACAAACCTTCCTTTTGAACCGCCTCGGTCAGAATTCTAATTGTGCCTTCATGCTTGTGTTTCGAGTTCATAATTCTAGTCTTGACCACGTCCACAGGACTGCACACGGTTGTGGCCACCAGCCCCGCTAGTAATGAAGCAGAGAAATGCGTCGCATGCTTCTTTTCATCCATATTTACAGTATTCACTAAAAAGTTTTTGAAAATGTCGTAAGTCACCACCTGCGAAGCAGTCATCAGAACCCCTCGGGTGCAATTGGGGATCAGCCCTCTAAACCAACTCCTAGGACCTTCGTCTTTGGCCATTCGAATCAGCGCATCAATGGCATTTCTATAGTTACGTCGTTGTGCCTCGGGAAGGGTCTTATCATTTTGCATTCTAATGTTCGCAATATCCGCCGGGTTGCCCACCATTCCCCCGATCCAACCGGATGCCATTGATAACGGTAACAAGACGTACATGGGAGGTGTGGTATTATGGTCCGTAGAGACGCATTCCTTGAGGTATTCATAGACCCCGAACCGAGTTGTGGAATATGTGGCCTGTCGCAGTAAACTCGCACTCAAACCCTTATAAATATGGAAAAACCCTTCATGTCGGACCACATTGAACAATGTGGAAATCATATTAGCTCCGGGCTCGTGAGCTGTCTGTAATCTGACTTTTGCTAGATCCAATGGATGTGTACATGATGCTGCAACCATTGAAGCTGCCCCTCCGTACCAGAAACTGGATTTTTTCAATTAGTAAGATTCTTGGCAAATCACCCGGTTACAATACCCTCACGACTTACGGATAATGTTCTTTCATCTTAATATTAGATTAGGGTGAGTCTGTATATTTTGCGGAAATATTCTCCGTTTCGTCAGATTATATTATCAAAATCAAAAAGAAAAAAAATTATTTATTTTTTTTTTTTTTTTTGCAGATTGCGTAAGACTCATCAATCAGTCCGTCAATTGCCGATACCGCTATTACCGCTCTAATACCGCACAACCGGCAGTACACCGAAACGACGGAGCGGAGGTCTCAAGTCGTTCGTTCGGATCTCCGTCACACCGGTTGACCGAATATGATAAACGGTGGGACTGTGCGGAATTAAACGGAATTAAGGGATATGAGTAGGAGTCACCGACTGCTATGTGATAAATCTTCAGGCTTGGAAGATGCAATGGTTTGGTCGGGATAGCAAAGCGTAGTGAAATGAGCTCAATTTAGTGTATCATACCTGACGTGTAATGTTGCCTAATAGAAATTGACCATATCATTTCCACATATTTCCGTAAGTGCGATGAGTGTGTGGGGGGCTAATATATGACAAGTTTTGATCGTTATAACCTCAGTTTCTTTTTGGTTATTCCGTAAATCCCTGATGAACGACGGGTATTCATTACCTCAGACCTCGTGTTGCCTCGGACAATGTCACATATACATATTGTTGTTCTGTCCGTCAGGGCTGCTCCTCTAATGCCCAGCGTCGCCAGAAGTAGAGGTGAAATCCGAATTCGATAACCTGTCTTTCAGAATCAGTGCTCCAAAGCTCCCTTTCTCTTGTCATGAAGTACACAATATTTGGAATTGGATTTGGTTTTCGAAATAAGGTGCAATGACGGCATTGTTTTTAAACTCTCGGACGACTAATGGCCGATTTAACATAATTCTATTCTGTCCACAAATCAGGGGGGAAGAGTTATATATGAATCGCTAGTAAAACATTATCTGATCTTAGTAACCAAGAAACGCTTGATATAACATAACTATTTGATTCGAGCTCAAAAATGATGAACTTGAATCGGAGACCACAGCTGCAGATAGTCCCAAAATATTCGGAGAATTGAATAATCCGAAGGAACGGCACAGTGTACGGCTTATCCACGAGCTTTGCAGAGACGTGTGATTTTAACAAGATAATAAAATAAAATAATAATATACAAAAAATTAATACTGCCTATAACCGTTATAATCGTTCAAGTCGCCATATTGATACACTGTAGAAAAGTCGTTAGATTGTTGTGGTGGGACATTAGCTTGAGGAGTGGATGGGTTCAGATGGGATTGCTGTTCATCCAAGTTATTGTGATGATGATGAGGGGGTGGAGGAGGCGGTGGTGGTGCATGTTGAGCATGTTGTGGATGTTGAGGATGTTGTGGGTGTTGTGGGTGTTGTGGGTGTTGCGGGTGTTGTGGGTGTTGTGGATGTTGTTGTTGTGGCGGAGGAGGAGGCGGTGGAGGAGCATGCTGTTGATGAGGCAATTGTTGTGCTTCAGTAGAATCATTTTGTTGATAATCAACAACCTGCCCTTGTGGTCCTGGAGGATTGTTGTTGTGGTATTCGACATGCCGTCTCGAGCTGTTCTGAGCTTCTTCTCGAGGAACAATATCAATCAAGAAATCAAACATGTCCGATTTTTGAAGTGCGTTTGCTATGTCTGAACGCTGTAAAGTGCGTCGCTTGTTTTCCTCCGCATGGATCCATGCTCTCATTGTCAATTCGGTGATGAAAATATCGCAACCTTTAGCAAACAAAATAGGAGCTTCAGCAGAAATCATTCGCACATCTTCATCCGCCTTCATAACCTTTTTTATACGCGCTAGAGGAAGTTGATGGATCTTGAACTTATGATCATCGTGCTCGACAGAGTTGATTGTGTCCTGCCAGTATTTCACCATAATATCCCGGTGATGGCCATTTAATCCTTGCGCAACGTTCGAAAACGGCTCACCACTGGCATTCTCGTCTATTTGTTGTTGAACTTCCTCTTCTATGCCATCATCGTATTGTAAGTGATGGCCGTCATCAAACTGTTCATGTATTTCATCCATCTCGTTTGATATTCTTTGGTAATATTGTCGTGATGTTTTAAAGTTGGGAGGAAAAAAATACCCTGCGGGACCCACAACCAAAATGGCGTAATGCCGAAAATGTCACCTTGGACCTTGTAGGCATCCCAATATATTGCCAAGGTTTTCTGTAAGCACTTATATAGTTGATAAGTAGGAGTGATGTATCCAGTCCTCTGTAAGGGTTTACAAAGGAGTAGATAGTGCTATTAAAATAATGATAGCTTTAGGTCAAACAGTTTTTGCGGCCCTACAAGTGGCAGTCGTGCGTGTGAAGAAATTTGGCTACTTTGTTTTGTAAGGTTAACAGTAAAAAAGGTTCAGGATAACTGGTCGCATTTAGCGTTTTTGCATTGGCATATTTTGGTAACGATTTTTATGTGTGGCCAGAAAAAACAGACGGAAGTAAGCAAGTTCAGGATATACTTGGATTGGATTCACGGGATACTACTTTCAACATACTTCAGGCAACACGCTTCAGCCTGAGGTTTTGCATTTTCGAATTCACGTATCGAATGCACAGTGACTCTCGGAGTGTCGAACCTTACGAGATATTTCAAGAGAACTGTTGTAGAACACACTGTAGTTACTGTTTGGCATGTGGATCAAAAACTATATTACATTAATGTTATTCTTACAGAATATAACAGTAGAAATGTTCTAATGCCATTGTTATGAGTAACAACCCCACACTGAATGTGGGCAAAGCTTACACCAATTTACGGATCTACTTTTTTTGGTGCGAGAGTGTTCAATCCCTTAATTTCTCAAATAAATTTGTACCTTTCTACAAGCACGATAAGTGTTGTAGATAGTGGCATATATTCTATTTAGCAAGGATCTATAATTCGTCTCAAGTCCCGTCTTTAATAATCCAACAAATGCAACTGTTGAAACTGTTGAAACCGGGTCCGAAGTTGTTTTTCACATCAACTTCTGAGTAGGCATTTACGAATTCCTATTTATTTTGCTGAAAACACTGAGTTTAAATCAACAGTCAATCTCGCCCCTACCTAGGTTATCTAAAACATAACTAGCTGGAGTTTTCTTTTCTTGATGCGAATATGGCCCAATTTTACATGTTACATATGTAATATTAGGAGTTCCTTTCTACAACAATGGAAGATGGTAGTGGAAAGTAAATACGTCTTTAAAGACAATTATTTTTAATAGCATTCGACTATCATGGTAAGGTGAGGTCAATTGGATAGATTCTCTAACTAATTAATAGCAGTATGTAGTATATAACCCCCCCCCCCCTCCTCTCAAATTCAAAGTGGGTGCTATAATAATTAACTAGTGTCAGATTTATTTCATTATAGAACCAACAATAAGAGCTTTGAATATATCTTCAAACCAATTACCCGTGAATTTATTATTAGTGCAGTTCTGATAGTTTGATAAGAAACTAAAACTTGTAGTGTCCATAGTAACCCTGTAGTTTGTATAGTAATTTTGGTCGGTCCGGACAAAATGAATTTTTTTTTGGAAAACTTTCCTAACCCAGATCTGATAATTTTTTTTTTTTTTTTCAGCCTAATATTGAAATATCAACCAACTCTATATTAGCATTAGCAGTATGAGCGAAGGTAGCTCTTCTAGTACACTGAGTCCAACAGAAGACTTTGACATAGATAGTCTGCTATCTAAAGCTAAGACCAATTTGACCGAACAAAAGAAATCACAGAATGGAACCTCCGAAAGGCTGGCCAAGATACGGGATGAACTGAAAAGTTTACCGTCTGTTACGGATAAACTAGGAAACGAAGCATTGAAACAATTACCAACTAAGGGAGGTGTCAAAATCGTAGAACGAACGTCGTCTGACAGGAGTGACAAGTCTGAGTTTAGGAAGATTGAGGACCCAATAAAGGTTAAGCAACGGGAGAAGGCTGAACGAGAGTCCAACGCTGGAGACAAATGGTTCAATATGCCAAAGCCTGAAATGACATCAGAAGTTAAAAGGGATCTTCAACTGCTACAAATGAGAAATGTATTAGATAGGAAGCGACATTATAAAAAGGAAAAGGGAGGGTTTCCCACTTATTTCCAAACTGGGACTATTATTGAAGGTAACACTGAATTCTATTCAGCTAGATTGACTAACAAGCAGAGAAAGAAGACCATGGCAGAAGAGATTCTTGCAGAAACCGAATCACGAAAATACTTCAAGAGAAAGTATGGAGAAATTCAGAACTCCAAGACTTCTGGTCGCAAGGCGCATTATAAGAAGATCAAAGAAATGCGTAAAAAGATATAATTTATTATAAGAGTATTAATAATTCGCATGCAACGGTACATATCAGCGAAAAAGTTGCAAACATTCTCAAAATTTTCCACAGGGAAGTAATTTCTGTGTATAGTAGTCCTTAAACTGCCAGTTCCAATTCTGGCAAGTATAATTACCTCCCTTTTCTTAACTGTAATAAATAAGTATATGGTAGTGGTCATGCCCCCCTCCGCAATTATTGATCGATTACAACTGGGGGCTCATCGACCTGAGGAGCTGGACGGCCCTCTCCAGTAGATAAATACTTGATGACTTCGTCAACACTCCAACCAAGACCATTGTCGGTTGATCTATTGATCGAAATACCTTCATCAACTTTACCGTCTTCCAATTCTTGCATCGTTAAAAATCCAGACCATTGGTGATCCCCTCGCAAGTTCTCAACAAGCTCATTAGCCCATCGACAAAATTCAGCATCTTTAGAAGGATCAATATCTTTGGCAAGCTTCTCGCCTTCTTTAATCCACTCCTCAACTTCAGGTAGGTTCTTTTTTCTCAACAACGTGGTGAGAAGCCCTTGCTGCGCAACCGTAGGGAAACTGGGTAATGGATACGAAACTGTTTTATATAAAATATCACTATGAGAAGCCAATGTTGCACTCAATGATGTTAGTTGTGTTAAAATAACGTTGAACTGACCTTGGAGGGCCGGCCATGACGGCAAATGGGCCTGTTGAAGCTGTCCTTGGAGTCCATTCAAAGAATGGGTCAACTGAGTCAATCTTAATCTGAGACCTTCTAATTCATGAACTGGTACAGCAGTCACATCTGGTTTTTCTAATTCAACACCGCTACCACCAGAAGACATATTGACGTTGTTTTTGTTGTGCGACAAATTCGGTCCCAAAACCCTTCAATTTTCAAACCACTTGAAATACTCGTTTCTCCTCGCATCATGGTGAAAGGAGATATAAATCCCGCTCAGGCTCAGCGCAAAAAGGAAAAGGAGAAACAAATCAAAAAGCAGAAGCAAGAAAGACAGAATCAGAGGAATGAGCGATTGGCGAAGAGAAATCCAACACGCCAGTTAAAACAAATCGCTGAGTTAGAAGCCAGACTATATGATCTCACAAGTTCCGAGAAACAGCAATTGGAAACTTTAAAGAAGGATGTCGATGAAATTTCAAATGCTCGGAAGAAGATTGGAATGGAAGATGTGAAAAAATTTAAAGTTGATACTGTTGACCGTAAAAAGAAGAGCTATTATTGGGATCCGGTGCTGAACCCTGATGCCATCCCACCAGAAGGCGAGGAACAAGCGTATATGTCGGACGAAGAAGATTCAGGTTACTCAACTTCAGAATCTGTTTCTGAAATTCCAATGCCAAAACGCCCGCCGCCTACTGATGCGGAATTGATTGCCGGTCCATCTAAGTCTACCTATGAATCCGCCCCTGTTATCAAAGATCTAATGAAGGAAAGTTCAGTGATGGTTCCGTCTGTCCTTTCGAGGAACAAACGAAAGCCTGCTCCTGCTAGTACATCTCTGCCTGAACCAGAGTCTATGGTGACCCACGAATATGCATCTGAAGAAGAAGCCTACAGGGATTCAAAAAGAAGAGCTGTTTATCTCGAATCAGAGGAAGAGGATGAAATCTAAAAATGGAGTGTTAAAAAATATCTAATATCAATGTTGCATTAATTGTATCTACTGATTACAAATCGTCGTCGCTATCAC
Source organism: Blastobotrys serpentis (assembly GCA_003705695.2). Classification (NCBI taxonomy): domain Eukaryota; kingdom Fungi; phylum Ascomycota; class Dipodascomycetes; order Dipodascales; family Trichomonascaceae; genus Blastobotrys; species Blastobotrys serpentis. The sequence continues at coordinate 47,510 of PPJG02000058.1, forward strand.
TGTCTACTGCAAGTGTGGGGATCTCTATATCAGACTCCTCATCTAAAGAAGGCTTTGGTGCCACATTTGCTGGGTTAGTTGGAACGGGCTGAGCTGGAACTGGCGCTGGAGCAGGGGCTGGAGTTGGTTTGAAGACCGGCTCAGGTTGTGGTGTTGACACAGGCGCTTCTGGTTTAGCTTCTGGTTCAACAGATTTTGGTTGCTCAGGGGAAGGTGGCCTTTCAATAAACGGTTTAGAAACACTTGGTTGAACAACATTTTTCTCCTCAGTAACAACCTCCACAGTCTCAATAGTTTCCGGTTGTCCCTCGTCTTCAGCCATATGTTCATCTTCATTTTCATCTTGTAACTGTTCCCTACTCAATCCATCGTCAACAATCTTCACTTGCTTCAGAACTTCCTGTCCCGCTTGAGCGAGTGGCGGCAGCCTTGGATGCATTAATAAGGACCCTATTCTGGATTCCGGCTCGATTCTGGCCGCAATAGGAGCAATGCTATACTTTGAGCTTCCAGGATATAATGCGCTGAGCGTGGAATATTTGTGACCGTTCATGATAAAAAGACGGTCAATCTGGGCTCTCAAATACAATGGCAGTTCAGGGCATGATTCAACCACTACAGCGAAGAAATCATATACAATCGATGATGTTCTCTCATCAGGAAGTTCAGTGAAAGCATCTGGAGCACTAACCATATCTGGGATAGCAGGGTTAGTTGGTTGTTTGGTTTCCACCATGCCCAACGCTGCTTTTACTACTTTACCAATATCCTGTGTGTATGAGCTAGGGAGAAGTGAAGCTTCCCTAAGTAATTGAGTTGCCAATCTCAATAGTGACAATTTGAGTTGTAAATTTGGTCGATATTTAGTAATGGTGATAATATGATGGAGAAGGGAATCGATATATTTAACAATCGGATGTCCAACAATCGGAATGCTTGTGATTAGGACTTCGGTTAACTTGAAATTGACACGATCAATGAGTCCGTAAAATAATTTTCTGTTGTCCGTTTCAACACCAGCTTTTTCTGTGCTAAATTGCAAACTGAATAATCTATCCGCGACAAGCATAATCCTACCGAATGGAATTCTTACTTGGACCTTTGTAGGTGTGATGAAAAATGCATTTAGTAATTTTAATAAGATTTCCATCTTATCAGTCAGTTTAATCACATCACCGTCGGCAGCCACGTTTTGTAACCAATCAATTCTTTGTTGCGAAGGAGATTGTGGAATATTGTCTTCATCAACAAATTCATAAGCAATTTCCCCGATTGTATAATTAATTTCCGAAATAGTGCTATTAATTGCACTTGCCCATTCATCCTGTTCCTGTCCTTTGGCAGCTGACATGTGTAATAATACCATGGCTTCACAGCAGTCTTCGATAAGTGCATCATTTACTTTATGCGGTTCAACAATGGCATTTCGGAGAGTTTCAGTGAGAAGAGCATGGGTTTTCTTGGCGAATGGTCTAAAAGTGGTAGACTGCTGAGATAAGATTTTGGATAGAGCAGGTACAACTGCAGCTAACAACTGTGGCTCCTTGTTGACCAAATTGAACAATTGTTTGAGATATTCAGATATCCTTGGTGTAGTTATTTCTCTGGTGAACGCTGGTTTACCATAGGTGGCAGAAAATAAAGACGATAAAGCTTGGATTGCAATTTGATGTGTAATTATGGGCTCCTTAACTTCCAAAACGTGTTGCAATAATCCGGCCCAAGTGCCTCCATGTGTTTTAAGAATTGAATGACAGTTACTCTCAACTGAAACCTTGCTCAAGTAGCATCCGAACCATCGGGCTATTGGCAGTTTTGACTTTATTAGGGCAGAGATCCTAACCTTGAATTTGTTTAAAGACGGTTCATCAGCTTCAGTCAAAATTGACGGAGACGATACCAACAACGACAAGCAATGGGATGCGTTGGTTGATATATGCTCCTCCTGAGCAGGTGAAAGGATTGTATTCAAGAGCCCTTTCAATGACATTTATCTAGGAGAACTGAAATTGGATTATCACTCTTTCAATTGGATAGTATTTGAAGAGGCTCTGGCAAAGAAGAAAGTCTCCGTCAGTATTTTGAGTTCGAGCGGGTATCGATTTTTTTTTTTTTTTCAGGTTTCACTATGCGCACCGCGAAAAAAAAAAAAAAAAAAATTAGAACTTTGAAATGAATTTTTCAAATACAGCCGCACACGCCGCATCTCCGGCCAAATTTAGAATAAAAACTCTCCGTTTGTACCGTAATTATAGAGAAAGCTCAGTTTTGCAGCATTCACATATTTTTGTTTTATTCTAAGGTAGTTTTACTTTATTTATTTTGTAAACCGTCTAACTTAATATGTACAATTGCGGGCCCGGCTCTATCGGTATGAAATATGGTAAACCGTGCTCTTGAGCCAGCCTATGCTCAAGCAGAAGTTTTGTCAAAATAAATACATAACAGACAAAAAGCGGAAACAAAATATATAAGATTCATTTTACAAAGCTGTATGATTAGAGACACAGTTTTTCCATATTTGCAAAGTCAATTGTAAAGCGCACACTTAAGTATAAAAGAAATCTGGAGAAATCTAAATGACAACACACCATGTATACACATCAATTAGAAGAAAGGGGAAAGGGAAAATTTTAAATTTAAAAAGTTACTGAGAGGGAAAAACGGATCCACTCTTTAGTTCATAGGAATATGGTATCCGAGGAGAAACCCAACTTTGCGGATGTACCGAAATTTGTGGCCAATGATCCAAAGAATCACCCTCACAATGCAGAGGAATGCCAGAAAAATTGTATTAACAAGGATGCTACTTTTCTATGTGAGAGACACTGCCAACTTCCTGCAAATAGCGTGACTGTTTCTGCCTGTTCAATCAATGTAATACACAAGTTTTTCCGGAGGGTTTACAAAATGTACTCTTATCAGTGTGTTATCAGTTACAAAGTGGGCACGGTAATTCTGTCGAACAAAGGGGTGTATGATTGGATATCGGGCCATTTGTGGACGACCGGGTTGGCAGTATGCATAGGAGCGGTATTAATGAAATGTGCACTCTATGGAGTGAAAATACAACCCTATAAAGATATTGTTGTCGAATATGACATTCAATTGGATCGAAGCCATCAATATTCTAGGAATTGTCACACATTTTTCACTATTCCTTATTTCATTCAAATTGCCAGCCTTCTAGGCTATACTGTGTTGGAGGGATATCTAGTTGCGTCAACTCCTATTATACTGGAAAAGATGTTCAACTACGAAATGAAACCTTTTATCAATAAGACGACCATGGAGGTTATTATGTTGCTGTTCACAATGTCGGTCGGATCTGTGTACCTAGCATTCCAAACGAAATATTCTATATTCCAATTGCCAGCGGTGCTGAACTCAATAGTCTGCTGTCTATTTGGAGTCGTTTGGATTGTATTTTACGAACTCTTCATTGGAATTCCAATATGCTGGCCATATAAGAAAAATCCGCTTTGGACCAACAGTATTCAATTCCCATTGTCGGTGCTTCTGGCAATTATAATCGCCTTGAGCTACCATCTGTGGATTATATATTCGTCAAAACGGATATTATATACTAGAAACATCCGCCCTGGCGATGAAGTCCCCGCACTTTTCCTGACAAAGTTCTATCACCTTATATGCCTCTGCAATATCTGGTTACAAAATTGAAATTGACTTGAAAAGTTGAAATTGCGGGGTCCACGGTTACAAGACCACTATGTAGCCGAACATGTACTGGCTATATGGATCCCTACATATAGATAATCATACTATTACAAAGGATCAACGATGATCGTATTTAGAAAACCCAATTACACAACTGGACGATTGAAGATCATCCAAAAATCCATGATTAAAATCATGCCAGACTAAGACAAGCTCACCGAAGCATCCGAAAGGCTTTGGTGGTGGGGTGGCTCGTACGTAATTAATCCCAGTACCAAAAATTCCGAATACCGAAAATTTCGCGGTGATATTACCGTATTTTTTGTTCCTCCTTAGCATCCGATAAATTGACAAAAAATATATCAACTTGTGAATCCTGAATTCTTGGATCGGAGGGAGATTAATAGAGGAAGAAAAAATGGCCACAAAGACTCAATCCGCTCCTTTGACCACCACCCGAATCTTTTTATATATTCCTAATTTGATTGGATATGCCCGGGTAGTTTTTGCACTTGCTTCATTTTATTACATGCAATGGCATCCTAAGTACTGTACACTCTTGTACGGGCTATCATGTATTTTGGATGCCTTAGACGGTGCTGCAGCTAGAAAGTATAACCAAGCGTCTAAGTTTGGTGCAGTTTTGGATATGGTCACTGATCGATGCACAACTTCTTCGTTGATCTGCTATCTGTGCGTTACTTATCCTCAATGGGCGGTTCTATTCCAACTTTTGGTCAGTTTGGACTTTTCCTCGCACTATATGCACATGTATGCTATGATGACAACTGGTTCTTCCAGTCACAAGAAGGTTGGCACCCGAAGCAAGGTCTTGAACCTTTATTACACCAACAAGACTGTTTTATTCATCTTCTGTGCCTTCAATGAGCTCTTCTTTGTTGGCCTCTATTTGTGTTCCTTCCCATTAAAGACTCCTCCTAATTTGGGCTACTTCCATGGAATTCCCCTTTCATATGCCACCATCATCACTGCTGTTTCCTTCCCAATTTGGTTTGGCAAACAGGTCATCAATGTCATCCAGTTGTACCGAGCTGCGGTTATGTTAGCTGAGAGTGATGTTGAGGAGTCGGGTGAAAAGAAGGACTAGGTGAGTCAAGGCGAGAGATGATCGGAGGTGTGTGAGTTTGATGATAAACTACAGCCTGTGTAATTAACTTCAGTATAACTCTAATTACAGAGAATATACACTCCTATATATATATATGTACCCTTTTTGACAGTGAGGTAATAAGAATTAATTTCAAATCTTTGCCAGCGCAGAACTAAGAGACGTGAACTTTTCGCAAATTCGCCCTGATCAGGCTCACTGAAGGGCCTTTTTCTATCTTCGTCCTTGATACAGATCTTTCAAACTGCTCACTGAAACATCTACCTTAAAGGACGGTATAGTACCGTAGTTGCAGATTGATCCTATTAAAACCAACGCCTTATATAATGATGGAGAGACAAGTTGAACTAGAAAAAAAAAAAAAAAAAAAAAATTGTTTATTCAATATAAATACAGCATATCCTTCGGAATCAGATTTTTCTCAAGCGTTCGTTGAATTAACAAGGTAAAAGCCTGCGTCGAACGCCATCACCAATTGCCGCCCTATCCGGTCAAGGAATCCTCAAGGCGTTATCCACCTCAAAGGGGCTTGGTATGCTATATTACGCAGAGAAAGTTTCATCATTTACGTTATAAAACGTGGAAGGATATGAAGAAAAAAAAACTCCTCTGATGGCCTGCCAGAAACTTTTATAGAAACCCATTCTCAAATATTTACTCGGTCTGATCTGTACCCGGGGAATTTCATTTTCAGTGTTTCCCCGGCAACTACACCCTTTCGCGCCCAACAGGCTACTGATTCTTTGAAGGGCTATCGGTTGCAGATATATATTATATTTGGCTGCTGAGCAGCGCTAAGGCAAATTATGAGTGATTCTGAAGGATTTATGTTCCAAGGGCTTGATTTGCAGAAAATCGAGCCCCTACCCAGTAATGATGATGAAGTTCAAAAAGTTTTCCACATCCGTGAGGAGCAATGGGAGGATTTTCTAAAGGAAATGCAAAGACGTTGGAGGTGGACAATTGAAAAGAATAGGGCCAGCAGGGCAAAGAGCACTAATACAAATTCGCCCAAGGTTCGAATCAAACGATATTTACTCTACAAATGCGATCGTGCTGGTAGTTACAGAGATCGAAGGGATCCCAATTTACCGCAAAACGTGAGACGAGCCCGACAAAAGTCTCGAAAGGTTTCTTGTTCAGCATACTTCTCTGCTTCCATTAGAACAGATGGTCAAGTCAAGATTGTTTGGAGATTCCAGCATAAAGGACACGACGTTAAGGATAAGACTAGTTACACCAGATCCTGGATTAACTCTGAAGTCCGTCTTTGGCTTTTTAACTATCTCAATACGTGTCATTTGAATCACAATTCTGTCGAAGAAGCCATTAGAGCTGCTCGTAGCGTCACAGCTGTCACATCAGATGATGTGGTTTATCCTTATGACCGCATCACATACTGGCACATTCACAACATGCGAAGGCGGATCTTGGCCGCCCAAGCATTGCTATCGCAAAACATTCGGGAAAGCTTGAAATTATGGAACAATAGACTCAAGCAGAAAGGATGGTTTTCATTTTTTATCGAAAACCTCGAAAACACGTCGCCAACAAGCGAGCTATGGTCCTTTGGGTTTTGTTCCAGATGGCAGCTTGAGCAATTGGATCTCTTTGGCAACATTATATGCATTGATTCAGCTACTAATACCTGCTATGGGCTGAGTTCTGAGGAGAAGACTGTGTTTTACACCATGCTGGTGAAGAATGATTTGTGTGAGGAAGGCACTCCTGTTGGCTTCTTGTTGACCAACCTCTCTTCATCAAATGTAATCACCGATTGGCTCCAAAGACTCCGGATATCTGGTTACCTCAACCCGTCAAAGGTATTGATCGATATTAAAAATGAAAATCTATTCAGTGGAATTCAAAGCGCCTGGGACCCTTCCGTCCCACGACCTAATGATTTTAATATTTCGCAGCCGTTAAAGGCACCGTTGGAATCTCAGCCTGTCCCAGAAATTTTCCATTGCCCGAGATATTTGCTGAAAGAAGTTAAACAAAATATTCAGGACAAAGTGGTTAAAAGTCAAAGTTGTAAACATCAAAACCTTAGTCTTCAGGAACTGAAAAATTTTGCATATGATAGATTTGAACGGCTGGTTTTTGCAGAGGATGAAAAGACATTTGTCGAGCTGAAAAACGATTATTATGCGGTGTTTGATGACCATCCCACATGGATCAAGTACATTAACGAGGAAGTTATGGGCAATGTGCAATCTTGGGCCCAGTACAAACTTAATGAAGGGGAGAATATCCCATTCAGTTCCAACCACTTTGTTGATCTATGGCAATCTGCATTGAAACAAAATCATCTTATTCGAAATCGGAAAATTCGTCCTGATATATTAATCTTTCTAATAGCCGATTGTATCATGCCAGATTTCTTTCAAAATCAAATCTGGGTCCGTGAAGGGTCCAACGATAGGAGGCAAATTACAAAGGTAGAGAGAACTCAGTGGAATCTTGCCAAAGAAATCAGGCTAAGAGATGGTTATATAACTCAAAGTGAAAGTGGCACATTCAAAGTCAAGTCGTTCAGTCAACCGAATACGGTGGAATATGATATTATAATCGGAAATGATAGCATCCAGTGCACTTGTGTTGCGAACAACCAGGGGATCTGTAAACATATATTCTTGCTTGATATGTTTAAACGCGACTCCACCCTAGCCGATGTGTCTTCAACTTGGAATAATATTGTCGTTGACGTCAATTCTATTTCAGATGAACCGGTGGGGAAAGAAATAACTTTTGAAAACGCTGACCGCTACGTTGATAATGACTTGGATGAGGAAGAAATCGATGATGGTGAAATAGGGAATGATAATCAGGCCCTGAATATCAGAAACCCACAATATGACGTCTCACGGAGAGTTGCCCTGGATGACTTTGTTACGATGGGCAATAACTCTGATGCCATGGTTTCAATCCCTACAAACTTAACCCCTGAAGAGTTTGATTCTTTGATTAAAAAGAATATTAATGACCTCGAAGACAGCATTGGAAAGCTGACGCGTGCACACCAAAAGTTGAAAGCTGCCTATGAAACTGGTGAGCATGTTCAATACCAGTCTTTGTATCCACAATTGGGGAAAAGTTTTGCAGGCTTGAAGCAAAATTCTTCAGAAATCTCCAAATTATGCGGTGCCGATGGTTCTCCCTCTCTCTGAATCCAGGCATTTACGTCTAATTAACTTATTAATATACTCTTAATATTTTTTATCCAAAAGAATAATTATACTATATCTCTAGCTTATAGTATTGTAACATGTTCTCAACCCTGGCACGGTTTTCGATACGGATGAGTCCTAGATGTGATAGAGCTTTAACACGGATCAAAAGAGCCGCATACGGTACTATCTTGAAACAGATTACCGTTGCAGAATTATTCCGTGATCTACAGGCAAATGAACCTCATATTTTAAAACGTAATAGAAAGAAAATGAGACATGAAAACTACTAAGATTTGACTTCTCAAAGTTTCAGCTTCGATATATGAAATTGTTAGAAATCGTGATTTTTACAATTTTGTACTCCAGGTATGTGTGTACAATCCGACTGTCAATTAGAATAAATCTTCTGAATATTATTTCTAAGGATGGCCCAGTGCAAATGTATAATTATAAACGTTTCAATTATCCATGGAACAACGATCAATGTTAGTTGGCAATCAAAAAATATGCCTGCAATAGAGTATTCTAATTACGTGCAGCCCGATTCATTATAAATACCGGTTCCAGAGTCTATATCCGAAATTATTTTGAGGCATTTTATTATTATATATACAGGTAGATGCATTTACAAACTTCATGCATCTCAAATAACATCTTCAAGATATAGCAGGTTATGCTTATACTAATTATAGCGCTATCAACTTTTTGCTTTGGTCAATCGGTTGGACGTATTGGTACATGTGGAGGAAATGGTCCTAGTGGCGGTATTGGAGATATAGATAATCCCCTGAAAAAGGTTCAATGCTTCGTCACAGACCTCCATCTATCTTCCTCTGCAAGGAAATTGGGAAGTTGCAAGGTGCCTCAAGAGTTGAGAAAATATCCTGACGATAATGCTGTTCATTATGTCGAAATCGATTCGACCCCTGCAGGTGCTAGACAAGAAATTCTTGGTTTCGGACATGCATGGACTGATGCATCTGTTCAGGTTCTAAACAGTTTAGAACCAGATGTCTTGTATTCGGCTATGAGCGATTTGTTTGGTCAGTCAGGCAATAACATGGGGCTCATGCGACATACGATAGGTTCCAGTGATCTGAGCCAATATCAATACAGCTATAATGACAATGGACCGACCTGTAATGAGGCATATCCAGATCCTAATCTCAACAATTTCACACTTGGGGAACATGGGAAAGCCATGGCACAAATGATTAACAAAATGAATGGGTTTAAATCTGACATTACGTTAGTCGGGTCTCCATGGTCCGCACCTGGATGGATGAAACACAATGGGTATTTTGTATCTCCCGAATGGAATGATGACAATAATACTTTCAATAATCATTATTTTCAGGAATACACAAGTTACCTGGTTAAGTACGTCGATAGTTTCAAGCAATATGGGATAACTGTTAATGCAATCACCCCACAAAATGAACCTCTTAATAATCAAGCGGGTTATCCTTGTATGTATCTTGATGCATCCGATCAAACTCGTTTGATAAATGGGGAACTTGGTGCACAAATGCAGCTGCGGGGGGTTGGAATTTGGGCTTACGACCACAATACAGACAACACTAATTATGCACAACAGGTGCTGGAAAATACAGAAGGGGAGTATGTGTCTGCTATTGCATGGCATTGTTATGAAGATCCTGCTGCAAATTATTCAGTCATTCAAGATTTCAAACAGGCCCGTCCAGACTTGCCACATTTCATGACCGAGTGTTCTAATTATGACCCCAAACCTGGCACATTGAACTTGCAAGTTGCAAACAATTTTCTGCATCCAATCAAGAATGGTGCATCTGGTGCAATAATGTGGGTTATGGCAACCGATGATGACTACGGGCCCCATACTTCAGACGGTGGCTGCGATAAATGTTCTGGATCGCTCATTATCAAAGATTCCAGAACATATGAAAAAACCAATGATTATTACATAGTTGGGCATTTTTCAAGATTCATTCGGAGAGGGAGTATCAACCACCAGGTGACTACGGGAGATTCCGGGGATTTGTCTAGTCCTAACCAATTCCAAGTTCTTGCCGCCCAAAATCCTGATACTTCCTGGACCCTTATATTTTTAAACAAGGAACTTCCGGATCGAGATACTGTTGTCAAGTTCAATAACGGCTCTTCCATGTGGCGAGGTATCATTCCAAAGAACTCTGTAGTAACTTGGACCATACCAGCGGACCATTTCCTAGCAGAAGAAGAAGAGCGAAAAAAGCAATTGCATCAAGAAAAAAAGAAAGCTTCCACCAGGAATTCCGATTCTGAAATAATGGAATCAACCACTTCATTCCCTACTGGGGAGCCATGGAAGAAAAACTCTTCATTAACCATAAAAAGCTCTCGTAATGCAACCCAAATAATATACAACACTTCGGGCGCCGTAAGGCCGTCAAGAAAGCTGTTGAAAGAATTCAAAGTTGTAATGGCCAGGCTAAAAATTCCGTCAAAAATAGTGACTCTAGCAGCTAACTTTCTGTTCGGTGGTAATGGCACTGCTCCACCTCTCAATGCACGCTGACTTGAAGCTAGTATACTTCTAAAAAATGATGTAATTATAAGAATGCCAAAAACGCTGACCCGACACAACCACGTAGTTGTCTGAAATAAAACCTTTCCCGCCTTCTTTACTCCAAGGTGACGCAAAAATTATTCCTATTCTTTCCATCATTCAATACTTTCTTTTTGAATAATTTCGGCTTTTTCGATTCAGGATTATATTTCCACAGCCAATATACAATTCTTACAGTCTCCTTCCTTTCGAGTAACTCATACCCTAGAGATTTCATAATTTCCTTCAGCCTATCTTCTGTGAAATACCGTGAATTCAACACGCAAGGAGCCGGTAGCACCAAAAATAGACATGGGTAATACCCTGACTCTCGCCGTGCTTTCAAAAACCTAGTTGTCAATTCTAACATTTTGCCTCTATCCTCCTTCTCCGGAACGTAATTTATAACCAATGACAAAGATATAACATCAAATTTCTCCACTTCGGATTTAGGAACTGGCATTTCAAGGAAATCCTGTTTACGAATAGAAGGGTGTTGTGAATTGAGGTCAATTCGCTCAATTTCAGAAAATATCCCACATTTACTAACAATATTTTCAGGAGAAAGACAACCAACTTCTAATAGCCTCAGGGAGGACACATTTCTTCTATCGCCTCCACTTTGTTCCCTTAACCAATCTACCAGTACTTTGGACGAATCACCACCTCGGGATGGATCCTGACCGGCAATGGATGCTTGTTGATATTTTTCGATGCCTCCATTGCAGTATATTTCGTCGTTAATTTTTTCGAGTTCTTCTATCATAGTAGCATTATCAAGAGACTTTCCATGTTGCTTCAGTTCAGCTTCAATTTGTGCCTTTCGTTTAAGCAACGTATGATGCCTTCTTATGATCTTTTTGGTATGTTTTGGGCCTATTCTTGCGCCTTTAGATGGGCCCAAATACTTTCCAGTAATCGGACTTGCTCTAACCTTTTTTGCTTTCATACGGTTTGATATCTAGGAAGAAGTATTTTTGAAAAATTAAAGAATTGTACGGCTGAAATATATGCGCAAGTCAAACGCGCTCTGAACTCACAGGGCAAAACTTATCAGGATGCGCGATCGAAGTATCTGGTATATATATCGTATATCAGTTTTTAAGAAACGATTGAATTTGAACGAAGTTGAGAATATGCGACGGCTTTAGGAATCTAACTTCCTTGGTTCTAATTTGGTATCGTGTACATGCACAAACAGCGCAAAAGAATTGCAAAAAATAAAGTGCTGATACAAAAATAGCTAGGGTTAGAGATACATTCAAGGATTAATCAAATACAAAATAGCTATTATTAAATTACTTCAAACTGAGGACAGCCACACTCTCCACATGATGGGTTTGCGGGAAGAAATCAAAGCCTCTAATGCTTTCAATTTTGTAATCTCTTCCTCGAGGATCATTGAGCAAGTATTCAACATCTCGGGCTTGTGAATGAACGTTGCAAGAAACATATACCACTTTGGCTGGCTTAAAGTCCAAAAGTTGATTTAAAAAAGCCTTATCGCAACCTTTTCTTGGAGGATCAATAATAATACTGGTTTCATCTTTTGGCGTGTTCACCTTTTCAAAAATCTTTTCAGCTTGACCTACGATGAATGACGCATTCTTAACACCGTTGAGATCAGCATTCTTCTGAGCATACTCAACACTATCTTTTGAAATTTCCACACCGATTACTGATTCTGAGGCCGAGCTACATGTAACTGCAAAAAGTCCACTGCCGCAATAAGTGTCGACCAAATATTTGGGTAATTTGCCGGTTGAAGGAAGGACTATATTGTCCCTAACATAAGACGTGACTGCTGGCAATATGGAATTGTTATTTTGGAAGAAGGAACTTGCTGGATATTGGAATTTGTAGTCACCAACATACTCCGTGATGATTTCTTTAGTGTTAGTTGTCCAAACCTTTTCTTCAGGCGATTTCATATGTTCTCGTAACAAAATGGTTGCTCCCTTCTTATACTGAGCGAAATTTTCCTGAACGTACTTGCGCTGTTCAGCAATCCCCTTGTTAATAGTGTCAGTTCCGATAGCACATTCTTCAATATCAATTACTGACTTCTTTCCCTTCTCACCAAATCCAATTTTTGGCGGTGCTTGCAATCCTGATCTTGGAACGTCAAAATGAGGTGTGAGCTTGGTTCTATAAGCATATTGTTCTGGTGATCCCACAGTACTCAGAATTTCTGGGACCATGGAAGGGTCCAATCTTGGAGCATAGTGTTTGAAAGCATTAACAATGACCTGTCTCTTGATCTCCAATTGATTCTCATACGAGACCATCTGGTACTGACAACCAGAACAGGAATTGAAATATTTACATCGGACCAGCGAATCATCTCGTAGTTTCGATGATTCGAGGACCTTGACTAGATCAGCTTGGAAGTAATGTTTGAATGTTTTAAAGACCTTGGCTTCCACTTTATCTCCAACGAGCGTAAATGGTACAGTGATGACCTGGGTTTTACCATTTTCCAGCTTGTTTAATGCAAGGCCCTCACCTACAGATGATAATCCGATTATATCCAAAGTAACCGGGCCATGTTCAGGGTGAGGCTGTCCTCTGGGCCGGTCAAAAAATTCTTGCATGTTATTGAGTGTATCCTTTTCGGGGATTTCTTCTTTATCCAGTAAAGCCTTGATATCAGTTATCAAAATTCCTTCAGCTGAGATTGGATCAACAGGAGGCTCCTTGTACTTCTTCTTTTTCTGCTTTATCTGCTTTGGCTTTTTCATCGGAGGCTCTGATGGAGCATCCATGCTGTCTGACAGTTTCCTTGTCTTTTCAACGTCTGTCATGGTTCTATAATAGGAATGAAATGGTCTAGCGAGGTAATAAGGCTTTGATAATAAACGGATACCACTTCTTTTCAAGAACGTTAGGCTCATAAACAAATGTGCGGAGACCTTAGTTTACTGGGAGTGAAATTTTTCAAGATTAGAAATTGATGAAATATAATTGGACCCGATAATTTTTCCGAAATCCAAAAAAAAGACAAACAGTAAATAAGAGGAAAGTCAAAATAAAGAAAAACATGAAACGTTCATTAAATAATTATATAGATCACTAATATGTTTGAAGAGCAACTGAACTAATAATCCCGTAAGAATTCTGAATCATCAGTGAAAGATGAGAGCTCTTCAATTATTCTTCCAGATTAGAGAGGCTGATCACCGTAGAAAGCGAAATGACCAGTCAAAAAGCCTGGGTTAACTAATTCAAAAATCAGTCCATCCTTTGTATACAAATTTCTGCTTGATGCAATCAATCAATTGCAGGGTTTCAACAGATTGAAGTTTCCCAGAACAGAGACAATTTAAAGCTCCTACATTGTAACAACATGAATTTACTTTATTTCCATTCTGGGAAAATACAATCCCTTCACCTTTTTCAAGAATTTGATTTAAGAAAGTGTATGGAAGAAATTTTTTTTTTATGTGAGGTTTTTAGCGCTCTTTATACTAAATCGAGGAGTTACCCGGCCTGGAATTTCAGGTAGGCAGTAAAGAGATAACTCTATGAAGCAGTAGTGTTAATAAGGAAAGAATACGATATATAAATGAATAAATTTATATAGATTGATATATTGAAATCAGTACGAATTGATCTATCCAATTGGCAGGAGTCCGTCGAAAACTTCTTTACCTAAAACAACCTGTGCTCCCGTTTGATCACATATGCCAAACTTCCTAACATTTCCATCCATGGTACTGCCAAATAGCATCAACTAGGGTTGTTATAATTGCTGAACTTAAGAATCAAATTCATACTCCTACAATTTAGCACGAAGTGACTCGCTGATTCAAAGAATCCACAATTTTCAGGGGAGAAGGAACGAGTTTTATGTGGTAGGTTACATTTCCTTCTGGCGGCGGCCGCTCCGAGAAATTTATTTTCGCGAAATGATGCCGGGGACTCCCCAAATTTTTCATCAAACAACGAAAACAGATCTAGTGATTTTCAATCTTCTGTTGTTGTTGATTGGTTACATTTCATAGAATAGTGTTTGGACCCGTTCGTAACATTGGAAAAAGGTGTGTGATACGCCCACCACAGGTAGGTTTCGCAAAATTTGTCGTGTTAAATTAGTCATTTTATTAACCTCCACAAAAAGATAATTTTTTCAAGAAACTTTTCACTATCTACCGTAAGAATGTCCGAAAATAAAGCTGCAGCAACTCCAGCTGCTGAGGGTGCTCCTAAGCAAAAGACTGAAAAGGAACTTGAAAAGGAAAGAAAGAAAGCTGAAAAATTAGCCAAGTTTGAAGCTAAACAAGCTGCAAAGAAGGCACAAGCCGAAAATGCAGGAGCTGCAAAGCCTAAGAAGAAGGAGAAGGCTCCGGCAGAGCCAATTCCAGAGTTCGTTGATAATACTGTTCCTGGTGAAAAGAAGGTTCTCGTTAGTTTGGACGATCCAGCCTTGAAGGCCTACAACCCTAAGATCGTTGAATCATCTTGGTATGAATGGTGGAAGAGCCAAGGATACTTCTCTCCTCAAGTCAATGAAGATGGAACTCCAAAGAAAACTGGCAAGTTCATCATGCCAGCACCACCACCAAATGTCACCGGTGCATTACACATTGGACATGCTTTGACTATTGCCATTCAAGATTCTTTGGTTCGATTCAACAGAATGAAGGGCAGAACTACCTTGTGGATTCCAGGTTTTGATCACGCAGGTATTTCCACTCAATCTGTTGTCGAAAAAATGTTGTGGAACAAGAGCAAGCAAACCAGACATGATCTTGGTCGTGAAAAGTTCACTGATTTGGTTTGGGAATGGAAGGAAGAGTACCATGATAGAATTAAGAAGCAAATTGAACGCCTCGGTGCTTCCTACGACTGGTCCAGGGAAAGATTTACTTTGAATCCTGATATCTCTAAGGCAGTCGTCGAGGCTTTCGTTACTATGTTTGAAGATGGTACTATTTATCGTGCATCTCGTCTTGTCAACTGGTGTTGTGCTTTGAACACTACTTTGTCTAACTTAGAAGTCGACAATAAGGAAATTCCAGGAAAGACTTTGTTGTCTGTCCCAGGATACGATGAAAAGGTTGAATTCGGTGTTATTACTTCGTTTGCATACCCAGTTGAAGGTTCCGATGAAAAGCTTATCGTTGCCACCACTCGTCCAGAAACTTTGTTCGGTGACACAGGTATTGCTGTCCACCCTGATGATCCTAGATACAAGCATCTTCACGGCAAGCACGCTGTTCATCCATTTTTGGATCGTCGTCTTCCAATTGTAACCGATAGTGAAGCTGTTGATATGGAATTTGGTACCGGTGCTGTCAAGATCACCCCAGGCCATGATCCAAATGATTTTGAAACTGGTAAGAGAAATAAGTTGGAATTCGTTAACATCATGAACGATGACGGTACTTTCAACGAAAATGTCGGTGAAAAATATGCTGGAATGAAGCGTTTCGATGCCAGAAAGCTTGTCATCAAGGAGCTTGAAGAGAAGGGATTATTGATTGAACAACAAGACAACCCAATGACCATTCCATTGTGTGCTAAATCTGGCGATATCATTGAACCATTGCTCAAGCCACAATGGTGGGTTAGCCAAAAGGAACAGGCACAAGTTGCCATTCAAGCAGTCAAGGATGGAAAGATTAACATTCAACCAAAGACTTCTGAAAATGATTTCTTCTCTTGGTTGAACAACATTCAAGACTGGTGTATCTCTAGACAACTTTGGTGGGGTCATAGATGTCCAGTGTACTTCGTTAACTTAGAAGGCGTTCCAGAAGAAGAAAAGGATAGATCTGATACTAACATGTGGATCGCCGGAAGATCTTTAGAAGAAGCTGAAGAAAAAGCTAAGGTCAAGTTTGCCGGACAAAAATACACCCTTGAACAAGATGAAGATGTCTTGGATACTTGGTTCTCTTCTGGTTTGTGGCCATTCGCTACTTTGTTGTGGCCAGATAAGAACAAGGATATGGAAAACTTCTACCCACAGAGTATGTTGGAAACTGGTTGGGATATTCTCTTCTTCTGGGTTGTCCGTATGATCATGCTTGGTCTTAAGTTGACTGGCGATGTTCCATTCAAGGAAGTGTTCTGTCACTCTCTTGTTAGAGATTCTCAAGGTAGAAAGATGTCTAAATCTCTTGGTAACGTAATTGATCCATTGGATGTGATTGCTGGTACATCCTTGGAGAACTTACACTCCAAGTTGTCCACTGGTAACTTGGACCCAAGAGAAATTGAAAAGGCCAAGCAAGGTCAAAAGATCAGTTTCCCTAACGGTATTCCGGAATGCGGAACCGATGCATTGAGATTTGCTCTTTGTGCCTATACTACTGGTGGTAGAGATATTAACCTTGATATCTATAGAGTTGAAGGTTACAGAAAGTTCTGTAACAAGATTTACCAGGCCACTAAGTTTGCCTTGATGAGATTGGGACCTGACTATACTCCACCAGCTAAGGCCCAAATCACTGGTAAGGAATCCCTTGTCGAGCAATGGATTCTCCATAAGCTTGCTGTCGCTACCAAGTCTGTCAATGAATCTCTCGAACGTAGAGACTTTTTGGAAGCCACAAGCAGCATCTACAACTTCTGGTTATATGAATTGTGTGATGTTTATATTGAAAACTCCAAATTCTTCTTCATTGAAGGTACCCCAGAACAAAAGAAGTCCGCTCAAGACACTCTTTACACCTGTCTTGATGGTGCTTTGAAGCTTATCCATCCATTCATGCCTTACCTCACTGAAGAATTATGGCAACGTATTCCAAAGAGACCAGGTGACAATACACCATCCATTGTCATTGCTGAGTATCCTGAAGCTGACGAATCTGCTTTCAACCCAGAAGCTGAAAAGGCCTATAACCTTGTTTTAGAAATTGTCAAGAGTGCTAGATCGTTGTTGGCCCAATACAACATTCTCAAGAACGCCACTATTATCGTTCAAGCTTTGGATGAAGAAACAGTCAAGACTGCCACTGAACAAGAAGCCAGTATTCTTTCCCTTGTCAAGGCTGCTGAAAAATTGGAGGTCACCAAGGATGAAGCCGCTCCTTCTGGATCTGTTGTTTCCGTCGTTTCCCCAGTCTGCTCTGTCTATTTGATTGTCAAGGGACATGTTGACTTTGATGCCGAAATCGCTAAGGCCCAAAAGAAGCTCTCCAAGGCTGAAGGTTCTAAGGCCCAACTCGAAAAGCAAATGGGCGTCAAGGACTATGAAACTAAGGTCAAGGCTGAAGTTAGAGAACAAAACCAAAAGCGTCTTGAAAACTTTGAGGCCGAGATTGGTGGTATTAAGTCTATGATTGAAGAATTCGAAAGATTGAAGGTTGCTTAAATAAAGTATGTGTTATATAGGGTACAATATTAATTTTTTGCTTAGAGACAAACAAATGGGTCCATTATGTGAATTATGGTGTCGGTTTTCTACTCCTCCCGCCATATAAACTTTTGTTGAACGTTGTCACCAATTACCGATCTCAAGTTCTTGTATATCTGTTCGCACTGAGTTGCAGATTGATCCAAAATGTCGAAAAGTTCTTCTTCACTAAAATCGCCATTAGATTCACATAGCAGTAGTCTATCCGCAACCCCAGCTCTAACCTCATAAGCAAGTACGTGATCTGATTTGACGTTTTCTGGTTTCAAGATTTCCTCATCTGGATCAAACACAACTTGGTCTTCTGTAGTGATCACAACTGATGTGGCAATGGCCACACCTTGTAATGGAACTCCGGCGTCTATCAATGCGGTTACTGCTGAATTTATTCCAATTGCCAACTCTCGACAGCTGAATTCAGTCGGTTCTCCCATATGTAAGATCTGAACAACCATTTGGATCAGTGATCTTGGATGAAGGTGTCGCAATATGACTGAGGAAAGCACAGAATTTATCCGATCTTGGATAAATACCTCTCTCGTATCTGAATCGTGTTAGTGAACAAATATATTCCAAGAATTGGCATGAATCTGGTAAGAACTTACTTGATAGCCCTGCTATCGGACGAACAACCAGCTCTAACGTGGCTTTATCGGGGATTTCATCCCTCGGCTTGACCTCCATAGGTCCAGACACTGAACATATCGCCTTTGCAATGTTTTGAGTCCACACTGCAGACCCATCTACTTGTTCTAATACTCCCGTTTGGACTTCCATGTTGAATTTTTGGGAGAGTTGAAATTTTCCTTCTCGCAAGCCTCACGAGAGCTTTACAACCGACACAACGTTAACCACACAAGCTAGACGCGGCCAATGTCTTAATGATCCACCGAAATGTTCAGGCTTCTTTCAAAAAAAAAATATTAATATTAATGATAATAATCAGATGTTCAAATGATGTGGAAGTATTTAGTTAGTGGGTTGATTCGAATGGAGCTTACAAATTTAACCAATTGTGAAAGAATCAGAGTACTTTGACTGGGTACTCACCATGGGTTGGGAAGGTACACTTCAGACTGTCTGAACTTGTACTTTGACGAATTTCTATGTCTTTCGATAGAATCTAATATTCGACCCTGTGATATGAGTTGGTCCTAACAGATTGAAAATGACCTTCAAATTTGAAGCATCTATTATTCATGATGGACTTGATCTCTATGATGCCCCATTTTACTCTAGTTCCGAAACCAATTAACTCATCCAGCAGTTAATTCTCATTGGCGGATATGCTGTAACTAATACTTCAATGAAATGGACCAATCTTTGGTTAACACAATCTTTGGTTTCCTAGCTTGCATTCTCTTCACTCCTGAACTTTCAAGATCAGGAATGTCTTCCCTCCGTCTCGGGAAAAAAAAAAAAAAAAAAAAAAAAAAAAAAAAAAAA
>PPJG02000059.1:0-56402 GCA_003705695.2 Blastobotrys serpentis
AATCACCTGAAACTCTTCCGAGGCTCAAAGGCAAAATGGTTTTCCTACACGCTCAATTAGAGGGAAATCCGGCTCCGTCGCCAATTGATTTGAAATATTTTGTATGCCGAGCTGCCTGTAACTGGCAAATGTTTAAACCTAGTCCTACTCTCTGTATAATTACCCATTTACATAGGACTTTAATATGATTTATTATTATAAGGTAAACCACTTTTAGGTTTCCTCAGTAATTGCCCAAGATTTTCCCGAGTCTCAAAGGCAAAATAGTTTCCTACAAGCTCAACTATAGCAAAATCCAGCTGGATTGCAATTTGATTGAACAATGACGAACCGCCTGCAACATGCAAATGTGACGAATCAGGCCCTCTTGTTATATTTTATCATCTACTGTATGCTTATACAGGACCTTCATATGATTTGATATTATTCCCCATGGGGACTAGGCTCGCAAATGCAGGGAATTGAATGATTTATTGGGCCTACAGTTCTTTCTGTTTCAATACCATCACTATCTATTCAATTAGAGGGAAATCCGGCTCCGTCGCTAATTGATTTGAAATATTTTGTATGCCTAGCTGCCTGTAACTGGCAAATGTTCAAACCTAGTCCTACTCTCTGTATAATAACCTATTTACATAGGACTTTAATATGATTTATTATTATACCATCACTATCTATCCGTATTATCTATTTCTCAAACCGCCAATAGAACAAATAGGTGATAATTGGGAAGAGTGGTAAAAAGCGTGCTTTTGCCCCAATCGTCTTAATAATGACCATGGTAGGCCGCACAGAAACAATGTTATAGAATACCTCAATCGGGCGTTCCACAACGTCGGAGCCTGGCCATATTAAAACAGTTTATTAAATGTTTCATACCATATCGTTTGAACTCGATTTGATCAATCAAGAAAATATTTCAAAGTTTATTCTGGGTGGGGGAACACAATGATATTGGATGATCTTTACCACATAAAATCATAACGACGATTCAGAGATGAAACTCAAAACAACCGATTTTCCACTACTGCTATGGAACTTTTCAACATTTGAAAGTGGTCGAGAATTGGTATCTTTCCAGAGGCTTTGTGTTTACGCACTTGGGAAGTGAAAATTTTGTTGTGGCCAACGCAGGAAGTGAGAATGTGCACATACATTAAAGAAATCGATTTCAGTGAGAGTATGGAAAACGAACTTCTCACCACAGTGCTGAAAAATCAGAAACGGCTAGATCTAAAGCTTAATATAGTAATTGGGTTCGTTTTGGGAATTCTCGTAATCTTATTGACGGTATGGCACGAAGAGTTGTTGAATATTGCTGACGCTGTGCTTACCCCAACTGGATGTGCACTATTTAGCATTTTTGCCGGTACGCTGCGTGATTTTGGTTTTTCGAAGAAAGAGATATTGGGACTCCAAGCGATTGCGGGACTTACGACGATTGATGGTACGATAAATGACTGTCTTGTCGCCGTTAATGGTGACTTTCACGATAAAAATAGGTGTGTATTCGATATCGTAACAGCCACTCTACAAGGTATTTTCGTGTTTCACCAAGGAAAAAATCCATGGGAGTAGAGGAATAGGGATTAGTGAATACACGCGGATTTTAGAGAATGATCCAATATGGGGTAATGTCCGCTATTAAAGTACACGAACCGTTAAGTGCTTCACCTCCTAGAACCACAGTGACCCGCTAGAGAATTTCTAAGACTGCATGGGATCTCTTAGCTCAGGTAACGTATGACGGTACAATGTAGTGTAGTTGGTTTTCATCTGAAGCCGAAACACAGTCAGGGACTAAGATTGGCCAATGACATACCGTTCCAATCTGAAAACACAGCCTAGTATATTCAACATTGTACTTAAACAGAAAAGCTATTTCGTACCGATAACAGAAATCACTAGCGCTTCTTACCATAATGCGTCTATATCGCTTAATTACTCTAAAAATAGGCCAAAATAGTGACTTGGCTATATTTCAATAACCGCTCAAGCATCATTATCGAGTCATCAAAAGATTTGATATACATATATATATATATCTTTAAAATGTGAGCTGTTCTAATTTCTTAGTCAAAAGAGCTTCACCTTTGACATCCTTAGAACCTTCGACTTCGACCTTGGCTCGGCTGGCATTCAATCCTTCCAACAATACACATGCCTTACATAGCTTGTTATTCGAAAGGTAGCCACAACGTTCGCAGCGACCCTTCAGCTTTGTTTCGGTTGTGAAAACCGGCGCTCTAGTTGTGATTTCTTGATGCTGAGTTTTGGTTTTGTTTTGGTTCTTCTTAAGCACAAAGCTCTCACCAGAACGGATAACATCGATGATGGAACTTGGTCGAACTGCCTCCAAGTTCTTGATCAAGGTTCGTGCGGTACCTCTAAATGCCTCTGGAGAATATGTACATTCCGTGGAAAAGTAGTCCAGCTTTTTGTAGTGAGCATACAAAACAATCTCCTTTTCATAAGTATACTTAAATGGCTTAGATCGTTTGACTGGCGATTCTGCAGAGTCGGTAACAATCTCAGTACACTTGTCCAATCGTGCAGTGTCACCTCTCAAGAGGTTCATCAATATAGTCTCGGCCAAGTCGTCAGCGTTATGTCCAGTAACAATATGACTGATTCCCATTTTAACGGCTCCACGATCTAATGCCTGCCGTCTAAACACACCACAATACGTGCAATTGTTCTTCTTTCCAACCTGGGCCACAATTTGGTCCATAGTCCATCCATATAAATCACCATAACTGACAACTTCTAAATCCATTTCATACTGCTCCTTATTTCGCTTCACCGTTTCCAACGAATCATCTCTATATCCGTGGATTCCCTCATCAATTGATAATAATACAAAATGCACGCCATAATCATATCGTTCGTTTAAAGTTTTCATAACATATGCTAAGACCGTCGAGTCTTTCCCTCCAGAGGCTCCAATAGCCACTTTCTCCCCTCTATAAAATAATTTACTATCCTGGATTGTATTGTGGATTTCAGTTTCAAAGACGTAATAGAAACATTCTTTACACAGCTTTTGACCAGTTTTGGGTCGTTTCAATGCTGGTCTGTTTACTTCACAGATTTCACATGCCTTTAATGGTACCGTAGCCCCCATAATCTATGTCAAGTGTAGATATCAAGCACAAATTGATAAAATGAAAAATTCAAATCAACCGTTATCACCAATTTTTTTTTTTTTATTCAATTTTTTGTCGTGCGGCTTTGAGAACATCTTTGAAATTTTCACTTCGATTCACCCAAACACTTACAGTGTATCAGTATATGGACGATTAAACAAACACAGGAATGATTACTCCCATAACTCCCATAGCTGTAGACTTGTCAAAATACACATTATACACACCTAAATGGTATATTATCAATAGCAAATAATCAACGACTCGTTTCTTTAACAGTAGAGGTGAAAATTTGCCGGGGTAATCCTCCTCCCAAGCAAAGCGTACATATCAGAACAGTGAATTTTTTCACAACCTTCACTTTGCTGAACACGAAAAAAAAAGACCCTCCATATTAAACAGGAAAAAAACAGTAAAATGTCTAGATTTTTCCAGGCAGGATCATCAGACAGTGAAAGTGATTCTTCTGACGAAGAATTGTACGGAACTTCTGAAGAAGAAAAGTCTGAAGAAGAAGAATCCTCATCCGAAGAAGAGGAAAGTGAGGGAGAAGAGTCCGAGGAAGAGTCAAGCGATGACGAAGAAGGTGGTGGCGCTGCCCAAGGGCCAAGCTACTTCTTGAGAAGTCAGTTCTTGAAGAAGGATGCTGGTGGCGATTCGTCTTCAGAATCCGAATCAGAAGATGAAGGTAAAAAGGTTGTTAAGAGTGCAAAGGATAAGTTGATCGATGAAATCGATGCTTCAATTAAGGCCATTGAAAACGCCAAAAAGATTAATGACTGGGTTGCCATTTCTACCGAATTTGATAAGCTGAACAAGAACGTTGATAGAGCCCAAAAGCAATATTCTACCCTTCCAAAACAATATATCAAAACCTGTGCCGAATTAGAGACTTCTGCTCAGGATGCCTCAAAGAATGAAAAGAGTGCTAAGAAAAAGATGAATGCCTCTAATTCTAAGGCATTGAACACCTTGAAGCAACGTATTAAGAAGGTTAACCGTGAACATGAACAGAAGATTTCCGAATACCGGGAGGACTCTGAAAGATTCATGTCTGAGCAGCCAGCTGCTCCAAAGCCATCTGCCCCAGCTCCAACTAAAAAGACTAACGGCCCTGCAGTGATTGCAGCTCCTACCACTGCTGTTGGTGATGACGATGGATTCTCCACTGTTGGTAAAGGTGGAAAAGTTCCTCAACAAAAGACTGATGACGTTTTCACTGTTTTGATGACTATTGTCGAATCCCGTGGTAAAAAGAATGTTGACAAGAACGATCAAGTCAAAACTCTTGAATCCTTAATCGATTCTTGTACTACTCCATATCAAACTATTTCAGTTCTGCTCATGCTCATTCCAATTCGATTTGATTTGACATCATCTGGTGCTGTCATGCCAACCTCTAACTGGAAAGCTGCCGAAAAGGATGTCAGAAAGCTTTTCACTGTTTTGGAAGAAAACATCTCCACCTACAGAGTCTCTGAATTTGCCAGTGAACCAGAAGATCTTGAAGAAGGTCCGACCGCTGGTCCAGATGGCATCAAGGAAATCCCCGGTTCTATCATCTCGTTGGTTGATAGATTGGATGATGAACTTACCAGAGCCCTCCAATTACTCGATCCACACACTACTGAATATGTTGATCGTTTGAAGGATGAGAATGACCTTTACGAGCTTATGTTATGGGCTCAAATCTATCTCGAATCCACAATGGCTGAAAGTCAATCTAGAGCTGAGACTTTAAGTAGACTTATGGTTCGTCGTCTTGAACACGTCTACTTCAAGCCAACCTCTGTCATCATCACCACCGAAGTTGAATGCTGGAGCAGAATCCCATCTAAACTCAACTCTAAGATCACCCCAAGAATTTCTAAGGATGACAAGTTGGATCCAGATTACACCATCCAGCTCATCGACGCGATCTGTTCTGTCCTCTATCAACAAACCAACACAGTGTTCAGAACAAAGGCCATGCTCAGTCAAATCTATCATTATGCTCTCAATGATAACTATTTCAAGGCTCGTGATATGTTCCTCATGTCACACCTTCAATCTTCTATCCACACTGCTGATCCTTCAGTTCAGGTCCTTTTCAACAGAGCACTTGTCCAAGTCGGTCTCTGTGCCTTCCGTATTGGCTTGATTTCTGAAGCTCAACAGTCCCTTCAAGAGATGTGCTCTTCTTCCAGATTAAGGGAGCTCCTCGGACAAGGTGTCACCAAATACAACCAACCACAAACCGTCCCAGACAAGCAACGTTTATTACCATTCCACATGCACATTAACTTGGAATTACTGGAATGTGTCTATTTAACTGCTTCGCTCTTAGTCGAGATTCCAACTATGGCTTCTCTTGGTGCAACCTCTATTGACGGTAAGAAGAAGATCATTTCCAAGCCATTCCGTAGAATGTTGGACTATCACGACCGTCAAGTCTTTACTGGTCCTCCAGAAAACACCCGTGATCACATTATGCAAGCTGCCAAGGCCTTATTAAACGGTGACTGGACTTTGGCAAGAGATCTCTTAACTTCCATTAAGATTTGGACCCTCATGGCTGGCTCCGACGATATTAAGGCCATGTTGACTCAAAAGTTACAAGAAGAAGGTTTGAGAACCTACCTCTTCTCTTATGGCTCTTACTATCAATCCCTCTCTCTCAAAACTTTGGCATCTCTATTTGAGCTTAGTGAAAGAAAGGTGGCAGCCATTGTTTCCAAAATGATCGCTAACGAAGAAATTCCAGCTGCCTTGGATCAAAAGACCAATTCTGTTGTTTTCAGACAAGGTGTCGAATTGTCCAAGTTGCAACTTCTTGCACAATCCTTGTCAGACAAGGCTGTCCAGCTTGTTGAGAGAAATGAACGTTTGGCTGCTGGTGGTTATCAATTCCCATCTGATCAAAAACCATCCACCACCCAAGCAACCCAGTCTGCCGGTTCTGCTGCCTCTGCTGGCGCCAACAAGTACAAGGCCCAATCTAAGTCTGCTCAAGGTCAGCAACAGCAACAACCTAGACCTGTTCGAGCTTAACTTTTATAATATATATATGTGTATGAAGTATTTTGAACTTTTCCCTCTCCCCACTTCTTTCGAACAACTAAAACTGGGTCCCAGAGTTGTCAAATTGCATCAATAGGACCTACTATGTAATTTCTGTGTAATTGGATTTTTCTCAAATAAACTACTTGGGAATAATATAAACTATTAAAAGCAAATTCACTGTATCTCTAATTGTGTGTGGGGGCAAACAATTCTTCTGTGTAAGCCACAAATTTGTGGCTAGTGAAAATATCCAGGTCCACACAACAGTTCAAGCCAGTCAACAAAATAATTGGTTCGTATTGGAGCCAAAGAAAAATAAATAAATAAATAAATAAATTTAATTGCTATTTTCATTTTTATTTATTTATTTATTTTTTTTTTTTCATATATATATATATAGATATATTAGAGCAGTCTATTATTGGTTCAATGAATCTACACACCCGTAGATAAGCTATCAAACTATCGTTCACGATATTCTTATCTAAAGTAATATTGAAGTAATTGAAGTAAAAAAATAAAATGTCCAACAGATAATCTCTGTAAAGAGGTGGGTAACTTCGCGAATCCGCGCCTCAACACATCTATTCGAATTGGGCAAAAAAATAGGCAATCACCTGGTCTCGGAATAAGGGAATCGTAAAAAATCTCACAACTTTTAGCAACTGTCTTGAGCTCAATCAGATCTGTGTAGTTTCAACACATTTCCTACGGATTTTCATTCAACCACAATACAGGTCCGATGTGAGGCATCTCCGCCGCCAAAAAGTCTTATTAAACGTCATGTCCCTTGGCAGCTCTTACCCACATGTAAGATCACCGCCTTCAAAGTCAGGCGAATCGTACATCCTCTTCGCCGAGCAGCCATTTAGGAGAGGATTTTCATAAGAGTCGTCAGGCCATCATGTGCCACAGTTATGTTGGGGGAATGCTCCTTATGATAATTTTTTCCTCGGACACTATTATTATTTCAGTGGAACTTGAATATTATTTCAACTTGCGTCACCGGGTTCGAAGTATTGAAATAATATTACCGCCTCTATTAAATCTGTTTTAACTCTGTTTCCTCGGTATCCCGTTTTCCCGACAATGCCGATGTATTAGTATGTAATAGTACTTAACATTTATAGATATCTTGGGCACCGCATTAGGTATGTGTCAGGCTAGTGAAAACAGTAGTAATAAACATCGCCACTTAGTGTGGCCGTGGGCCTGCAGTTAGTAAGACGTATAGAAGCAGCCGTATATAAAAACCCCACATAGATTAATGAATGATCTGAGGGATTTCCTCAGCAGGGAGTTTCATTTCCTGCACGACCGCCGATCCACGCTCTTCCATTATGCATATATCTGTTCGATCGTTGCCTAAGTTGTGAGAAGTGACGGAACTCTTCTTCACTTTTATCTCAAACAGTCTTAGACACGCCTGAGTCCAAATCATTCTGTCTCAGCGCAACCAGATCCTTGTACGAACATCAGTCAGGATACGGCTTTTGAAATGCAAGAAGAGGAAGATCGAAAGGAAAAAGGAAATATAAAAGATTTATTATCAAATTACACAAAGTAGTTCTTCCAAAGAACGCCTTCAAGATCTTCTAATTGCTCCGTTGTGAATGCCTTAGCATCAATTGGCCAGGTGTCTTGCCGCGTCTTCTTGAAATCGCTCAGTGTACTCTTGACTGACTTGCCAATCATACCTGGGTCTGATGCCGCTTTGACTGCCAGGGTTGCCAGCACTTTGGGGATCCATTTCGGTGGTGGGGAATTATATGGGAAGGCCTGCACCAGCGAGCCTAACCCTAACACAGCAGCGTGTCTCTTAATCAGTGCAGCTGTATCAGGGGTGCTAGCACCTCCTCTGCCTGGTGGAGACAATCTCTTCGTTTTGGCTGTTTCATTTAATGTCTTAGTAAAACGCTCGTCTAAGGCTCTGGTCAGCTGTTTTTGTTCTTGGGCTCTAGAACATCTGATCAACCCCGCTAAGGTTTCCGCCGCATTCAGTCTTACCTCAAGCTGAACGTCTTCAAGCATCTCAGTCACTGTGTCCACTAACTGAATCCTCTGTTGATCATTCATCATGAATAGTTGTCTGAAAAAGAACGCCTGAATATATGACAAGATGCTCATGCGTTGATGCCAAGTCACTGCTCTCGCTCCAACTTGCACAATGGTGTCGATCATGGTCTGAATACTTTGTAACGGATACGGCAGATTGCCTAATAGTTTGAACAAGGATACAGAACCGACCATCACTTCCTGTTCGTCTCTTACGTTGAGGAAATTCAACAGCGCAGGAATAATGTGTTGGGGCAACAGTGGCACCAAAGCAATTCCATATGACGTCTTAAATAACCGCTCTAGCCATGTAGAAAGCGCCTTCGCTGCCACAATGTAATTGTCATTCTCACCGCTGTTATCTTGGCTGTTATTTTTATTTCTTTCAATCTTAGCCTTTTCTCGTTCCAGTCTCCATTTTTCTAGCTGTTCAAATGCCTTTACAACCCGGTCCCGGTAGCTCTCGGGCATTGTGTAACAAACGCATCCCAAGGATCCTTCCTTTCTATTTGTAGCCACCAACTCTTCAACGTCTCTAAATGATTCCGTATATCGTGTCTTGTAGATCACGGCGAGACACTTGGCTACTTCATCTCTGACACCCTGGGATTGGTGATTGATGTTGTCCCATAAATGATCCACCAACTCATCAACTGGCTGGTAGTGCCATCCAGACACCATCATACTCTTCCTCAGAAGACTCAACTTAGAACTTTCTTTGAACATAGTAGTGGAGGGATCCGAGTGGATTCTATTCTCATTCAGTATCCTCACAACCGGCCATAGTCTTCTATAATCAATGTACACTCCTGACCACCACAAGAAACTTTGCCAATACCCCAAATTTTCGTGCACCAAATCTTCATTCACTGCCTTGTTGAAAATTTCCCTCATTGTTGCAAGTTTCTTTTCAGCAGCTGCCGGCTCAGAGAACTTTAATGATTCGGCCATACCTGCACAAATTTCAGACACGCATCTATGGATATTCTTATCCCCGTCTTTATTACCATAATACGTCTCCTTTAAAACCTCCAAGAATTCGTCCAAATTTAATTTGGCATACCCCAGCTCTATTTGCCTTAATAAGAACCTGAATAAGATGGCATTGGTGATATCAAATGAATCCTCCTCGGTTCTCGGCTCTTCTGAATTTCTTTGAATCATCTTCTCCACCCATTCCTTAGTAATATAGGATCCTAATGTTCGAATGAGTTTCTTATCTGATTCTGAAAATTCAACTTGTTCCTTGTACGGTCGTTTATCCACTTGGAATTTTTCGGGCCATACCAACCATCCATAGGCGCCTCTGTCATCATAATATTGAGCATCATCAAAGTTTGCCATTTCAGCTTTGAAATTCATAGAAAACTCTTTGCTATTAGAATCGAGAAACATGGTTCCCGGACTGAGGAGCTTTTCTTCATTGGTGCTCAACAAAAACCGATCATAATTATAATCACTGCATGCAAGTGTGAAAATGTTGGCAATAATCTTAAATAAGGCTTGTAACGACATCATTTTCACGCCAGGATGAGGATTTTGCACATTTTCAACCAATACTGGTACCACACCTTCTTGAATAGGCATTTCTGGCGACGAACAGATTACAGTTAACAACCCCGCATCCAATGCCTCTAGTTTCCAGTGTCTATCATTTTCATTTCGCTGCTGTTCAATCAAATAATCTACCAGTGCTTTTAGCTGTACCAGTGCTTCTTCTCTCATTCTATTTTTCTTTTCCTTCAATCTCTCGATTTTATCCTTCAAATTTTCCGAAAGGTTATTTGGTTTGATGTCTTCTATATCCCCAATCTTAATAATACCTAGAGGATATTTTATCGAGTATGCAAAAAGTCCATAAAGTGCTGTTGCCACAGAACTCAAAGTTGGGTGATCTGCCTTCACTGCACTTTGTAAAAGTTGGCAATACTGCACAACATGTCTATAGTCTCGTTTTACATGGGTCTGCAACACCTTGATATTGACCACTCTAAATCCACTTTCTGCCTTGTGATATTCCTGGTTTTCGAGTGCCTGCCCAATTTCCTTTAATACCCATGGATAAATTGTAGCTCTGGACTTGGTCAAAACCTTTGCCGCAGACTCTAAGCATGCCTGTGCATTACGTCTAATATCAGGGTAAATTGACAGCGACGACCTTACCACGTCATAGAGTAATGTTTTTTCAAGTTCAGACATGTTTCGAGGCCCAGAACTATGAACTAACCTCTCATTATGATAGAGACCAGCTCTGCGCGCTAAGATAGGACGTGGATAATCTTTTCGGAGCCCGCTCATTCTATAGTGCTTAACGTCGTATTGGTATAGAGATAATAAAGAATCGAGCAACTTTGCAGATCTTTCAATTCTAACATCTGAAAACCAAATCTTGAATGCATATAATGTGGATTTGAAACATGAAATATCACTCTCTCTATGCTTCATCAAATGTGAATGAACGTCATGTAAACACTTGCCAACTTGAATTCTGGTTTCATGGATCTGATTGTAGAGAGGGTCATTGAGCTTTGCTTCACTATCCTTCCCAAAGAAGTAGCCTACAGGATATTCCCGTAATTTTTTCAACTCGATGGCGTCCGGGGCATCGAACTCACCACCACCCTCGTCATCACTCTCAGCGCTATCATATCCGTCAACTATTTCACCGAAAATGATCTCCTCATCATCCGACAATTCAGAATTACTTTCCTCTTCATCAATTGCCATTTCCATAGTTCCACCAGGGGAACTGGCAGAGGGGGTAGCTGGATGGGTCTTTTTAATATTGTCATAATCAACATCGAATAGAAGCGCCATACCAGAAGTGGAAGTTCTCATGTAGGTCACATTACTTGACACAGCATCCGAAAATTCAGTGACCGACTTGGTATCAATGTTTGTTGATGCCGTGAGATCCTTCAGACTCTTGATAGATTTATTGCAATGTGTCTGATACATTTCCACAGCGAATTCCACTTCATCCCTGTCAGGCACATGCCAAGTTGGGTTCAGGGTCTTTGGATCAATCTTTGCTGCCCAATCCTTTGTCGTCACTGAGCCATCCTCATTGACCACCAATCGGAAATCATTGATATAGATGGTTGTTAACGTTACCAAGGTGTGATGGACAGTGTTAGAGACGTGATATACAATTGAGCCTCGGCAATGTTGACGAAGGAAAACTGTGAGATCTAGAATCTCTTGTTTAAATCCTAAAACATTCTTACCAGCATGGGCCAAAGACATATTCAACGATGAAAGGTACCAAATCAATGCACGGTCTCTTGGTAAAATTTCCGATCCACTTCTGGTTGAACCAGCACCATTTTCTTCAACTTCGTACCTAATATTGGAAGATAAGATTGGAAAGAGTTTTGGAAAAGCAACATCAGCATTGACCTTGACCAAACAACCACATATGTGGGCAATAGCATCTGTAGCGGAATTGATTACATTGTTTGCAACAAAATTGACCACCTGTTCCAAAATTGTGTTAAATAAATCAGGCGAGACAGAACCAAGAATGGCAATCATTGAAAGCGGCAAGGTGTTGACAACATGGGCCTCAGGTTGATCTCGCTTAGATGAATTAGCAGAAGGATCTGGCAAGTTTTCCAATAGGGTGAACACCCTACCAAGAAATAATACGACAAACTCGTTGAATGCAGAAGTAGAGGATTTGAGTACTTGTTCCAACGTTTCTGGATCAATTTCTGGTAGATAGTAATCATTGTCCGTGCCGTCAAGCTCATCCGATAGGGAAATGGGCATCTCCTCCAAATACTCGACATCACGCGTAACATAATCCATAGCGAGCGATGAATTTCCCTCATTCTCATTCAAATCGCAAAATGGAACATTGAGAGCAATAGCTTGAACTAAACATAACGATTGAAGGGTTTTGCTCAAATCGTTAGCATCAATACCTGGGATGGTTTGCGATAGAAGAGTGGTCAAATGAATGGCATACCGTTTATGTCTCGCTATGGTCCTAGTCAAAACCGTGAGGACCTTGAGTGAGGATAAAGTTCTATGCGTCTCCACTAGGCCCTGAAGGGAAGGATAAACTTCTTGCAGAACCCTTGGAAGGATCAAGTCGGGGGCCAAATAAGCCATATTATGTATCGCATCAAGAGCGGACGAGACAACGGTGGAGGATTTTGAATGGATTCCTAAAAATGCCGCATTTCTCAGGGCCTTTATGAACCTGTCCCTGACCTTTGGTGTCAACCACCGATCCTTTGGTATGACGGATTCACCTGATTCCTGTAAGTTCCATCGCAATAAAAAGAAATCCACGAGGAACTCTACTGTCTGCATGATAGTTCGAGTCCAACGACCATGGTTTGAAGGATGACAGAAAGATTCTATAGAATGGAACAAGTTTTCCAAATGCTCCATAATTCCACCTTCCTCTAAACACTTGCCACCAGCCAAAGAATGGACAATGAAGACAGCAATTGGTCGCGCTGCACGCATCTTTTTATCAGAATCCATTTTTACGCTGACAGTTTCTGAAGATGAGACATATGGGGAGCCAACATAGGAAACTGGGACTTCCCATAACCGTAAGATTGCCGTGAAGGTGAAGGATACCTGCTCCGAGGTGAGAATTCCGAATTTGTCAAAGTCGACAAGGTTTGAGGCGATTGAATCACAGATTAATGAAGTCACAATGTCCAACGACTGGAAGTCGTATAGTGAAGACCTAGTTTGCAGAGCCCATAAATGGAAAATTGTCGGCAACAAACTTTTGGGCATGTAATCTGGGTTCGGAGTACCTTTTTCATCGTTCAATGGGATCGCGGGTAGTAAGAGACCTAAGATATTCAAGACATTATGAGAAATGGATGCTTTTGAGATTGTATGCTAGAACGAAAGAACGCAAATGTTAGAAGGAAAAATAATGACACAAAACGTAACACATAACAAAAAAACTAACTCACCAATGGTAATATTTCCTTCATGATGTGCAACGTGGCGTCATGATCAATGAAATGACGAGCGACATGGGCCAATCTAGATAAGGAGGCAAAAGCCTTGATGCAATTGCCATCATAAGACATGGATTGCGGGTCGACCAGCTTTTTTAGTTCGACAACCAGCAAATGCCAATCGAGATTAAGCTGATCTGGGGTTACTGTTTCTTGAAAGGCGTCGTCTTTAGCCAAAAGACAAAACATGTTGACGAATTTGTCGTTTGCCGGATGCTCGACACCTGTTAAGGATAGCGTGAAATACAATCTTGCCAGGGTGATTCTGGTTTCCATTTTCATGTCGAACTTCAATTCAATCCACGACATGAGTTCACGAGTCCAATGGATTGTTGCGGACCCCACTGATCTTCCGACCACACCAATCAAGTCATCTCCCTGAATTGAGACGTACAAATTGGTGATGATATGATCTAAATGTGCTTCAACTTCTTGTTGTGATTCCGTTTCGTACGGCAACACTGCATGATACGGAAACGTCCGCGGTTGGAGCCGAGAAGTTGTTGTCATTCTATATGGTACAGTCAGCCTTTGATCCGCGTATAATTTGTGACGATTCTTACCTTTAATCCACAACAATTAACCGTTTTGCCAAAAAATCCGCCTCTCTATTGTGTATGTTGTATCTATTGGATTGATTATTTTATTAAGCCCAGGATCTTGGGACATAATAATGGTAGTCCGGGGTTTGAGCAGTATGATGGGTGACAATGAGCGAACCACACCCACTGCAGTATTCTGTTTACGCATGGTGAAGCTGTAGCAAGCAGAAAAGAAGTATTTATTAACATTTTGGAGGATATTTTGAACTCTACCCTTTTTGCAACTTGTCGGAGAAAAGAGAAGCCGCCGGGGAGGGGGCATAATGCCCTGCAGAGACGCCGTTCAAAAAGTACAATTGATGTAAATAAGCTACATGTACAGGAAGATACGGCACAATCAATGCAGAAAATAATTCAAACGGTCACGTTGATAGTATTATCAGCTAGGTTTCTAAGTGATCAGCGACAATATTACATCTGTACGGTTGTATTCTAGCATCGTCCTGAGAGAATCAGGGGAAATGGGCCATGTACAGATCCCAATGGGGCAAGCAATCTATATTCGGAAAAAAATTGGATTATGGAGAAGCCGGACCCGAATAAAATCCGACATGTGCGGTGCCTGGTACCTGATCATGCCAATCGTGAAGTAATCATGCATTTGAGCAATGTTGATTGATTACTTTTTACTCAAGCTACCTTTGGCGTGGTAACGATGATTGGAGACTACTAATCCCTTTGGAAAGATGGGGGTTGGGGGAAGGAAGGCATGGCACCAAGCCCCAGTCACCGAATTGATCACCGCCAGTGGGGAGCCCCATGAGCTGAGGATGAGCATTGTGCCCACTCTAAAAGGTCTCCGTTGGATAATGGGAATCAAAGTGGAGTGGGTCACACCTCTCTATTGCAGGAAGTGAGAAACCCCGCAAATAATGAATAATTGGCAGCAGGATAAATTTTACACAAACCCGATCGATCAGAGAAAAAGAGCCAGAGAGAGGGAGACCATTTGGCAGTGGTCGAGATTAGTGGTAAATGAAATATCTGGAAAAAATTGAAATAATTTAGGGTCCTTGCATGTGAGTAGGGAACACCTGGTGACGGTTAACTGATGCTAGGATATAAAAAAATACAGGGTCTAATGTTCCTATCCCACGCAACTGAGGAGCTGTACATGTGAATCAAAGATCATCTCCGGGTCAAGTGGAAAGAGGTGTGTGTCGAGAAATACGTTTTTTATGCAACAAAAAATACATGTGGAAGAGTCGATGGGGCTTCAGGCTTTTGCAAAGCGGCGCAGGCGTGCATTTGGAGCAACAACGCCTTATAACGACAGGACCAGAAAAGAAGCTAAACATACGAGCCGAGAGGACCGTGGCTGCATTGCAGCAGAGTACAATCCCATTCGACGTAGTAATCATGACATGATTTTATATGGCGGCCTCTGCCAATCATCATGCCTTGTGTAATGTGTCTCGATTAGGCAACAGTGACAGTTTTCAGGTGGAGATTTTTGGTGGTGTCAAAAAAGATGGGAAAAAGAAAAGATCGTGAAAAAAGAAAACACATTACGTGGAAAAAGCAAATATATAATAGTTTTCTTTTTTACAATTTGTTTCTTTTCTTTTTACTCATATGCATAGAATACTAAAAGATCGTCGCCGGATTACCGGTAAAAGGGACAGCCGTCTTTTCGAACTGAAGAAGGCCGCCATCGAACGGAGAAGAATATGACTGCATGAAGTATGCAGCATGTATATACGACGACGACGGCGAGCGGCCAAAGGTTTATTTTTAAATTTTTTGTTTTTTTTCTTGGACGATGATGATGTTATATTATCATGTAAAAATTACTGTACAAAATAAAAATAAATTAACAAGAGCAAAAAATAACAGTACTCATATTGTGTTGTGTGTGTTGTGTGTATGACTATGATAACAAAAGTCAAGCAGAAATAGACTTCTTCTTTTTCTGTGGACAGAACTTGTAGTCAGGATGTAATGCCTTGTGGATCTCCTTTTCCTGACCAGCAAACTTTGCAAATTCGTCCTTGAGTTCCTTGGACTCAGTCTGCCACATGAGGCCTATTATCTGGGAAATGTTCTGGTGGTTAAGCTTTAGGTCTGCCGATAGAGAGTAAGCCATTGCAGATTGTGTCTGGGATTTTCTATAGAGCATGAAAGAGTTCAATGGACGCTTGACGTAATTTGGCTTTTGCTTTCTATGCTTCTTTTTCTTTGGGGACGACAGGTCTCCGACGGAAGAGCGTCGTCGAGAGTCCGAGTCGTCGTCGGTTGAAAAGGAACCGCCTCCCATTGTAATCTTAATGTAGACGTCCTCGCCGCAGAACCGGTTGACTTCGTTATCGATGCGCTTTTCTGGATTTAAATAGTGTCGCAAGACAGATTCGACAGTGTCCAGGTCAATGCCCTTCTCCTGGGCCAGCTGACGGATGTGCTGGACCCGTTCAGGAGTCATTCTGGATAGCTTGACCCACTTTGTGTATGTGTGTCGTTGGAGAATTCTAGCAGACTCGTTTTGTGCCTCGTCATCAAAGGAGATTGGCTCGAATGGCGGGGACGATGGCAGCATTGCTGGTGCAGTGTTGGTGAGGAAGGAAGATGAATTAGGCACCGCGGAAGAGGATGAGGCGGCTGGTGCAATATAAATAGGTCCACTGGTTGGAGAAGACACCAGATAGGAGTCGTCGCTTGGTGGAGTTAATGCAGTAGACGAAGAAGTGGATGCAGTGCTGGCCATGGAAGACAGAGACGAATTGGACGCCTTCATTGATAATGTATGAGGAGTAATTAATTCGGCATCATTATTACTATTGGTATTGGTGGTGGAGTTATTGTTCATCATTGCAGTGTCAACCCCAGTCCAGAATGCACTTGGGTCAATCCCAATTGTCTGTGGAGGGTTTGCAAATGCTTGTGGAGCGGCCAATGGGTCCTCGGCCATCATCATGGAGCCCATCGACGAATTGGTGGTGCAAGACGAGGATGTGTATTCTAGAGGAATAGACCAAAACTCGTTTGGCTCTTCCGAAATGCCCATGGTAGTAGTGGCAGGAGGAACCAATTCAAATGCCTTGGGATTGTAGAATTGGTCTTCCAAATGACTCGTTTCATATTCGTCAAACATAAGGTATCGATCTTCAAACATAATCCTGTGAGGTCCTTGACGTAATAATTACTTTTCGGAGGGTCGCTGTGTACTTTTCTTTCCTTTTAAGTCTCCTCTTGAAATTGAAGATTGAATTTAAACTATCAAAAAAGAGAGATGTGAAACTGTGACCAGAGCTGGTATATTTATAGGTTATGGTACGATCTTGTATTTGCTTTTTTGCACCATGCGCTCTCGCGCTCCCGTTTAGGGTTCTAGTCTTTCCCAATCCGGAAGGTCCATCTTTTCTTTTTGCGCGAGGTGGAGAGAGGGTTCCAAAAAGAAATTCGTTCTTATTTTTTCACAAAAAGAAACGTGAGGTTATGACTACATTTGCGGGTGGGACATAATCCTGGTGGTTGGACGTAATTGAGGACTTTTTGGCGGCGGCCTTCCAGGGATGTGGTGTCCACATTTACACTTGCAGGAAGAGTAAAAAAAAAGAAAAGGAAGAAGAAAAAACAATTATTATTTTGTAATTTGCTCTAGGAAAAATAAAATAAAATATTTTTACTAGTGCATTGTAGATTTTTTTTTTTTACTGCTGGGCTGCCCAGAGGCTGAAAATAAAGAATCTACAACGGTAAATTATGCAAGATTGAAATAATAAAAAATAATATAGATTTTTGGAGAGATTTGTTTATTCTCAATCCGCCCTACTGTGTTCCACCATGGGCTCAACGTATTTTAGTCCAGATTCCCCTGAGCCTGGGTAATATCCAGATTGCATTGGTTCAATAAATAAATTGAGAGACCGCCCGGTTTCGATTGCTTTCCCCATTATCCGAGCAACCATCGAGCTCACCTGGCCATTGGTAATCGGTTCTTTGTCTCACCGGCGCTTGTCGGCCGCCGGTCCTCCTGGGTCGTCGTCAGTCTGTTGTGCGGCTCGGCAGCCCGGCAGCCCGGTGGGTAAGGTGGCCAGCTTGACCGTTTCCTCATTTAGACGAACAAACGCCGCAGACGTATTCGAAGCTGGTTCCGGTATTACTGGATTGGATCTTATCTTGGATCTGTGGATCTAAACAGGCGACGTGCATCCAATTATCGCAATTTTCGCACGCCACTGATAATTTCCCATCGTCGTAATTCTCCTGTTTGATCCCACAGGGGCAATTGAACATCCATCGGTTCCTGCGTTGCTCCTCTTCTTCAATCTGCTGCTTCTTTCGTTCCAGCCGGCTACTACGCTTGCGGTTGGCTACCAGAATTGCCTTCGTTCGCTGCTTTTCTCGCCAGATGGACCCATTCTTCCGGATCTGCTCATCCTCCTCCACCACTGGCAGTATATCTTTCCTAATCTCTCGCATCATCTCCTTCCCCCCTCCTGAAAAACTCTTCCAACTGTGCTCATCATAACAAACACATTCCCATTCGGGTTCTTCCGCCTCGATCTCGATCTTTGCACGACGACGCCTTTTGCCTCGCGGCTGAACTCTTGTCGTGCTCAATCGATAATACAATCGATTGTCATCAAAAAGGAAATAACTGCCAAATTCGCCCTCTTTTCCAAATTCGTTAATTCGATAGTCCTCGGCTGGCTCCCCGATGCGGTCCCTGAATCGGTCCTCTACACTGATCCATCGAACAAGCTGTGCCAAGATTTTCACTCGTTCAATTGCACTCAATTCTTTATATTTTTTCTTCAATTTGCCTTCCTCATCATCATACACCTGCTCTAACCCTTCAACATCACTTGCGATGCCTCCCCACCGCTTTTTCAGCACTTTCTCCACATCTTGTTCAAAATTCCCTGTTCTGAATCGTGGCTCTAACAACAGATTCACTAGATTCCTTTCTATCTTAGGAAGGATCTGATAGTCATCTACCTTACCATCGGGGTATGAATACCCCAACAATTCCTCCTCCAGCTGATTGATATCTGGCTCTTCCTTGGCGTTCAAATTGAGTAGACTCGGGCCAAAGAAACTAATGAACTGAACAAATAGACAAAATTCCCATAGTTGTCCTAGCTCTCGAACTATTTTTTGGTTCTTAGGTTCCATTAGCGGAACCGCTACATTCTTGCTGACAACCATATGTGCACATACACACACCTAGTTCTATCTACGCGTGTTGTGTGTGTGTGTGTGTGTGTGTGTGTGTGTGTGTTGAAAATTAAATAGCCACATTCCTGTGACAAAATATCAAAATTCAAATCAGCCAACAACGCCGCAGAAGTGAGGCTGAAAAAGTAGTAGCATCTTTTTTCCTCTCTTGAATAGAGAAAGTGAAAAATATTTATGCTATCTCCGCAAATTGTAGAGAGGAATTTTTCTCAAAGCTGTGTTTTCTAATTAGAGAATTATTATTTTTTTTTTTTTTTTGGTTTTTTATTTATTTATTCATATAATATTTTTTTTTTTCGTATGTGTGTTGTGAGTGAGTGGTGAATTCACTCCGACTTCGGAGGAGGAGGAGGAGGATTACTATTAGACGATGCAGAAGATGGGTTATTATTACTTGGACGGAATCTAGGACCTCCTCCTCTTCCGCCACCTCGTCCCCGGAATGCGCCACGATAACCACCTCGAGAACCGCCACCTCTGCCTCCAGAGCCCGGTCCACGATGGTGATATTGCGGTGGTGAAATCAATGATACCTTTCCTGCCTTGGCGGTGTCAATGCGGTCAATCGCACCAGCAGCCTCTTCTTGAGTAGAGAAATAAACCAAGGCAAACTTCTTGTTCGGGTTTTGATATGTCTCCTTGATAGTGACAGTTGTGATCTTGTCACGGTCCTCTTGTGCAAAGAGTTCCCGAATCTCCTCTTCAGGTAATTGACCATTGGAAACCCAAACACCAGGTGGATCCCGGGAAGAGGTTCGGGTGGCTTGTGTAGAAGTTTCAGTACCTTGTTGTTGTTGTTGTTGTTGTTGTTCAGTACCATTGGCGGCAGGAGTAGTTTCCTGCGTTGGTTGTTGCGCTGGCTTTTCTTCAGGTTTTGGAGATGGGGCAGCTGATGAATTAGTGGTAGACGAATTGTTAGTTGAAGACTTTTTGCGGAAGCTAAAATCAAACCCTTCGGATTTGGACTCGACAGAAAATTTGCCATTATTGATATTCAACAAGGTGGTGCCGTATTGAGCATCGCACAAGTTAAAGTTCCACATGCTTCTGAAAGCTGTCAACATGTACTCATTTGCAGAGCTGGATCCACCGCCAGTTGATGAAGTTGGCATTCGTTCAATCACATCCAGACAGTGTTGCAACAATTGCTTCTGTTTGGGCTCGCTCTCAACTAATGGCATCACCTGATCCTTAACTGTGTCCCATACATCCATGAAATTCGCTCTTGCAGAAGCAAGTTTGCCCCGGAAATAGTCGAAAGTAGGTCCCGTAGTAAACTCGTTAAAAGATGACCCGTAGATGAAGTGCAGTCCTGAAGACACTGTGAAGTCAGCACGAAGAGAAAGTGCCAATTGGGCCAAGATGGCTTCTCGAGATGGACATGGATGGCACACAAAGATTCGAACTTCCTGTGGAGAAAACGATTTGTGAACCGTCTGAATCAACTGCCCCATCTGTAGAGCCGTAGTCCACATTAATCCGTATGTCCCAGCAATCGTGGTAGCACCATCCCCATTGTCAAAGAACCGGTGCAATAAAAGATTGCCACCGAGCCCCATTACTCGAACCCCTATGGCGTCCCCAGTCTCAATACGGTGTGTTTGACTCTCGTCCACAATATGCAGATTCTCAATCTTGTAGGTACCATTACGGAACTTTTCGATTACACTCAAATCCTCAGACGCACCGTAAATCGCATATACAGGCACCTTGAGCTTGTCTTCGCCATTGATAAACGTTGGAACTTGTGATAGTCCGCTCTTATTATTCAGAACCGCGCGCTTGAGGTCGGATGGGTCTGAAGGTAACGTGCCAGGATCAATCAACGGAGAGAAGGAGGCTATGTGGCGCAGAGTGCGAGGTGAGATTCTGTTAGCAGATTCTTCATCAAAGAACCCGAAATTGCCAGTGTGAATGATACAGTCCGCATTCTCTTCCTCGGCCAGCCGGTTCAGTTTGCTAAGTTCCCCACGAATCTCTGCCACAAGCAGGATTCTCAGGCCCTTGATCGTTTTCACGCTATGGCTACTCTTTTTGTTTTCGTTGCCCGACATTCTATATGAGGATTTTTCAACCGGAATTTTGTGTCGTACAAATGAAAGTGTGTTGTGTGTGCTTTGCCGTGTTGATTGAAATCCTCACCATCTTTCGCGCTTTTTTTTGTTTTATTTTTTTCTTCCCAATTGCGCGCCATTTTTGTATCCCATGCGGCTCAGCGAACTGTATAAGGTATTTAGCCCAAAGGGGCAAAGGAAGGTGTCAATCGGGAGCAATTTGAATATTCGGAGCGCCGATACACACACACATGCTGTCGCATCACAACCGCTGGGATTTCTTTCGGGGCTTTTGTTTTTTCGTTTATTATTATTATTTTTACCCGTGATCTTTATTCAATTGTAGGGGAAGTTTGAACCGCCCCAAATTATGCTGTGCAGAACTTGACCTGCCACATTGATACATAGAATTGACTAAGTGAACCTTCTTTTTCAATCACTTTTGCTTGAAGTTCTCTCCTTCTGCCCCAAATGAACTTGAAAATAATGAGCGAGTGAATAATGTGTGTGATAATTGGTGATCATTTGGCGCTCATGGTAAAAACGATTGATCATCCTGCCCCAAGTCGGATATACAAGATCCTTCTACTACTGTCAGGTACCCAACCAGCATTTAACCAGCATTGGCATCCAGGCAAAAAAGGACGATTCTTGAGAATGCCATGATTAACTTAACGTTGCTGTTGGCATGTGTTGCTCAAATTACACCTGTCTCAAACTGACGCCTGCTGCTCAGGGGCCGAGATGAACAATTGAGTGAGTATTATATAATTTCTGATAAGATAAGGGGCATTAGGGTCAGCCCCAAGGGGTTGCAATCTTCAGTACTCACTTTTTGTACTGATTTCAAGTTGATGTTTTAGACGTTGACTCTCTACAACTAATACTACAGGCCATTACGGATTGGGAAAGGTTAAAATCACAAATTATAGTTAGAATTTGAAACAAGATGGGCTAAAAGAATTTAAAGGTGAATTTGAAAGCCAGCAAACATTCCTGACACACGGTCGTTGTGGCATATATTTGATAATATGGAACAACTAGAAGGTTCGGATAGCTCAGGCGACTCAGTGATCATACGTCCTTATGCAGGCACAACAGTAGTGGCATGCAGACAGACTGCAGATGGAACGAAGGGAATGGGCCAAAAGGCTGTGGCAAGGAGGGGGTCTGCAGGAGGAGCCGCAGAACACAACATCCCAACCACGATCCAACAAGCCTCTTTCACTCCTTCATTTTACTCTGTTAACAGCAGCAAAAATAGCATTGGACTTGAGTTGAGTCTAGTTGGAGACATTGTGGTTTGTGACCGAGCTGAAATTGCATACTCTCAACGTCCAGTGTTTCTTTGTACTAACACTACCAGCATGACGACAAGCGAGCATAACAACAATAACCGAGCTGATCCCTTGTCTACGATCACACCTATGCCACCACCAGGACCGAACAACACGACTTCCAACAACGCTGGAACTGGGGCAGATCGTAAGGACTCGTCGTCACCGACTCTGACGTGTATTGATCCATCGCCACCACCACCGCCTCCGCCTCCACCTGCGGCTCCTTCGTCAAGTGGAACCGAGAAACAGCAACAACAACAGAGTTCGCCAGCAGCAGCACCGGCGCCAGCGCCAACAACAACAACAACAACAACAAAATCGCAGAAAAGAAGGTCGATCGGGAATTGGGAATTTGTCAAAACTATTGGAGCTGGCTCTATGGGTCAAGTGAAGTTGGCCAAAAATCGTTACAGTGAAGATTTGAGTGCTGTGAAAGTTGTGCCACGCGCCAGCCACAAGAGTGGTGCAAATACGACAACCAAACAGAAGGAATCGGATGAACAGAAGGACATTCGGTCAGTTCGGGAAGCATCAATTGGGAAACTATTGCATCATAAGCATATTTGTGAGCTCTATGAGGTGTTCACCATGACACATCACTTTTATATGGTTTTCGAGTTTGTGTCTGGTGGACAACTACTTGATTATATTATCGCACATGGATCCTTGAAGGAAAAGCAAGCCCGGAAATTTGCACGATCAATTGCAAGCGCGTTGGATTATCTCCATCGCAACTCGATTGTCCATCGTGATCTCAAAATTGAAAACATTCTGATTTCTAAATCTGGCGATCTCAAATTGATTGATTTCGGTCTCTCTAATCTGTACGCACCGCAATCCCTCCTCAAGACCTTTTGTGGATCCCTGTACTTTGCCGCCCCAGAGCTCTTGAACGCTCATCCGTATGTTGGTCCAGAAGTAGACGTCTGGAGTTTTGGCGTCGTTCTCTACGTGTTGGTGTGCGGTAAGGTTCCGTTCGACGATCAATCGATGGCTGCATTGCATGCGAAAATCAAGAGGGGGAAAGTGGATTATCCGGATGACCTATCCTCAGATTGTGTGGATTTGTTATCGAGAATGCTTGTTGTCAATCCTCATGAGCGTGCTACCTTGTCAGAAGTCATGTGTCACAGTTGGATG
Organism: Blastobotrys serpentis; assembly: GCA_003705695.2. NCBI lineage: Eukaryota > Fungi > Ascomycota > Dipodascomycetes > Dipodascales > Trichomonascaceae > Blastobotrys > Blastobotrys serpentis. The sequence continues at coordinate 23,552 of PPJG02000059.1, forward strand.
AATAAGGGATACGACAAGCCTCCAGAATCTCATGTTCCGTTTAGAAAGCCCATCTCATTGCCATTGGATCCTGCGGTCACGAAGGAAATGGCCGGATTCGATTTTGGTTCCCAGCAAGAAATCGAAGCTAACCTAACGGCGATTTTGGAATCTTCGGAATATATCTTGGCGACGGAAAATTGGTACAGCTTGCATAATGAATCTTCTTCATCTTTGGAAACTAACAATAATAATAATAAGAGGGCAACCTTGTCCTTCTTCACAAAGCGGAAATCTTATCAGGACCTTCATCCGCCTGAGCCCTTAGGTTTAGATCCAACAAATGCATATCATCCATTGCTTTCTGTGTATTATTTGGTCCAGGAAAAGTTTGAAAGAGACCAATTGAGCCAGCAACATCAACTTGAACTAAAGCCAGTCGAACTTGAAATTCCGAACATCTCCAGACCTGATCCTGCTGCGCCAAGAGTTCCAACACGGGCTAGATCAAAAACTCAAACAACTGCTACAACTCCTGCCCCACCTGCTATTTTGGCACCTCAGCCTCCCACACCCCAGCAATATGCACCACCGCCGCAAACTCGCCAAAATTATCGTGGATATCACCAATCTCATTTATCCGAGCCATCGTCCAGACACCAGCCCTCCACATTGGCCAGCTCATTATTGCGCAAATTTAGCACCAAAAAGAAGACTTCCTCGCGAGATCACCAAGAATTGTTGCCAGCGCCAGTCAAGGAACAAAAGCGCGAGGAAGTCCAGCAACAGGAACAACCAGCACCATCTTCACCAACCCGTCATCATACTATTGGTGGTGGTAGTGATGGTAATAACAATAGCAATAACAACCCACCTACGACTCCACGACAGTATCGACGAACCTTGCAACATCCATTGCCAACGGATTTCAAGTATCCGAACAACAATTCGCCTACTGCGAGCCCAACAAAGTCGAGGCATGGGCCACCTCAAACAGCACAGCCTGCGGCTACTACGACCCGGCCACCGAAGAAATATCATCCATCTGCCAGAGCGAAATCTCTTGGTCATACTGCCGTTATGAGAAAGGAGCCTCCACCACAACCGCTTGTTACTAATAACGAAGATGTATTTGACGATGTTGCGTTGGATAGTCATACACCACCATCGTCAGGGGGGTCGTCTACAAACGGGTTGGTTCAGGCGGGAATGCCATCTATCGAATTCCCCAAACAGGTGTTCCTCAAAGGATTTTTCAGTGTTCAGTCTACCTCGACCAAACCCCTTGCATTTATTCGCTCAGATATCATTCGAGTTCTAAACCACCTTGGTGTGGAATACCAGGAAATCCGAGGTGGGTTCATGTGTGTTCATCGACCATCAATCAAAGCTACTAACTCGGACGAGGATCAACACCAACAGCACCAGCAGCAACAATTGCTAACCTCACCTCCAATGTCACCGCAGGGAGGTGGCCATTGGAGAAAGTTATCCTTCGGATCAGGGTTGTTGGCACGACGCAAGGCAACCGAATCCTCTGGTAATATCTTGGACTCTGATATTTCCACTGATTCAGTTGCAGGTGTCAGTGGAATGCCCCCAACAGGCGGCAGCGACATGCTGGGATCAAACGGTACAGCTGCTGGGTCGGCATCAGTTCGTACCCCACTTCGGTTTGAAACCTATATTGTCAAAGTTCCTATTCTCTCTTTGCATGGTGTCCAATTCAAGAAGCTCACCGGTAACTCGTGGCAATACAAAAGTCTTGCATCCAAAATACTATCTGAACTAAGATTATAGAGATATTTAATAACGTATTTTATTGAATCTATTCACTTGACTACTACTACTATCTGTGTGATAGGCATTATTTCTATTGCTTCTAACATCCGCCCTCTGCTGATTCCTGCACCAGATCGAGATCGAAGTTTGTGACGTGCAGATTATCAACGTGATCGCGCAAAAAAAAAATGATGTGACGCGATATTTTCCATTTCGTTCCAAATATACGGGACTGGTGGGATCACTTCCCAATCCGGTCGAGATGATGAAATAATATTGGAAACCCTGAAAGTCAGTCAATAAAAAAGCAAATATTCAAAAAATTACGGAGCAACCAAAATATTATAACGGTATATGCAAGTGTCAGTATACGGAATGATCCAACTCCGCGCAGAGAGCCGAGACTACCTGAGCAGTGGATAATGAGCCGCCGAGATCTCTGGTTGTTTCGCCTCGAGCTATTAAGGCCTGCATAGCGCTCATGAGATCACTACTTGCTTTTGGCTGGCCGATCCAATTGAGCATTTCAGCAGAACTCCAGATTGCAGCGACAGGATTTGCGATCCCCTTGCCCATGATGTCGAAGGCACTTCCGTGCACTGGTTCAAAAAGGCTAGGATTTTCCCGCGATGGATCCAGATTGCTCGATGGTGCCAGACCTATGGATCCGGCTAACGATGCCGCTAAGTCAGACAAGATGTCCATATGCAGGTTCGTCCCGACTATGACGTCCAGAGACTTGGGATTGGATACCATTCGGATGGTCATTGCGTCGACAAGAACTTTATCCCAGGTAACTTCAGGGAAGTCCTTGCTGACCTCTTCAGCCACCTCGTCCCACAGCACTAGTCCGTGTCTCAGCGAGTTTGACTTTGTGACCACCGTAAGCTGCTTCCTTTGGCGACGATTGGCGGTTTCAAATGCGAACCGAAGAATCCGTTCGACGCCTACACGGCTGAAGATTGCGACTTCTGTGGCCACCTCGTGAGGGGTTCCAACGTGAGAGCGACCGCCCTGGCCGGAATATTCGCCTTCAGAGTTTTCTCTAATCAGCACCCAATCGATGTCCTCGGCATTTTTCAGAGGGCAATTGACGCCCTTGAAGTACTTGACTGGTCGGACGTTTGCATAGAGTTGCATTGGGCCCCGGATCTTTAACAGAAGGCCCCACAGAGAGATGTGGTCTGGGACGTCTGGGGCTCCAACCGACCCGAAGAGGGTGGCATTGTGTTTTTTCAACAACTCCAACCCGTTCTCTGGCATGTAAGAGCCACGCTTCTTGTATCTTTCGGAATCCCAGTCGAAATGTTCAAAGGAGAGGTGGAAACCGTGTTTGGTTGCTAGTTTGTTGAGGACGGTGACGGCAGCCTCGATCACCTCTTTGCCGATGCCATCGCCGGGAATCAGCCCTACGGAGTAACTTTCTTTGGTCATTTGGATGTTGGATCTGTCTACTAGATTCGCTAAATGTATTTAGATATGTACATATATATAAGCAGCGAGGGCCGTTTATATGATGTTGTGGTTAATCTGTTTCTCCACAGCGGGAAAACGGTTTTGCCTTAGGTTATGAGTGGGGAAGGGCCAAACCTCTAACACTGCAAATCTCCAGGGGGGTGTTTGTGCCCTGCGGGCGGCGTTCTTTTCTAGAAAAGAACCAAAAGCACAGGCCTCGCAGAGCTACCTTTTTTGCTTCTTTTCGGAGAAAAAAGAAGCCGCCGGAGGCACTCTTCCCACGTGACGAGTTCTCTTAGTAATAAACTTTCCAAGTTCAATCGTCTGGCGTCTAATATGAAATATAAAAAGGGGACCAATTCCACCTTTATTTTCCTTTTTTTTTACAATCCACGAGCGCTAGTCTCTCCAGATCTCTGACTTTCCCCTACAAGCACACTCCACCGCAGTCTTCGGACATCCTTCCACAAGTGTCAAATGTAAGGGTTATTCGGAGATTTGGTGGGCTAGACTCGTCTGCTACTGCTGCTCAATGAACGCTGGTCTCACCAGGTCTCTCAGTTTCCTCTACAGGCACACTCCACCGCAGTCTTCGGACATCCTTCCACAAGTGTCAAATGTAAGGGTTATTCGGAGATTTGGAGAGGTCAGGCTCGTCTACTACTCAATTGCCCTGCGGGCGGCCTCGCAGAGCTACCTTTTTTGCTTCTTTTCGGAGAAAAAAGAAGCCGCCGGAGGCAACACATTATAGAACCAGCCTTGTAGTGCAGCCAATATAGGTTTTGTGTCGGCTATGCGCCTGAATACAAAGCGTCGTGAGCCGATGTCTGTTGGAAAGCAGCGCCGGTAAGGTCTGTTGTTTGAACCGATCATTGACGGGGAAAAACTCATCTGGCGGGAACTCGACATGGATCTGGCCGTTCAAAGTCAGCACTACACGGCGGAACGGAGTTGAGTAGAGCCCTATATCCGACAAATAGCCCGATACTATATAGATTCCTGTCAGCCTCATGGGGTCCAATTTGACCAATTCGTTGATTGAAATGGACGTGTAGTGCGGAAACCTCGCAGGGTCCAATTGCGGACGGATTGTTCCTTCACGGAGGCTATTACCGGGATTTGCAGCTGCAGCTTTAGCAACTGGCGATGGAGTAGCAGCACCCCATTGCAATGTAGTATCGCAACCTGTAAACACCCCTCGATCTTGTTCCTGATGGGTGACTATGCGATATACACAAATTTGCTCCAAATCTCCAATTCGGTCCCTTAACAAATAGAAACATTCTTGAGGCTCGCAGCCTGGCGGACAGATGTGCTCAGTAATGAGTTCCACAGTGATGGCATCCGTGCCATCCTTCAGGGCCACCTGGATCTTTCCGGCACGAGTTTCCTCTACTTGGCTCAATTGTCCACACACAACGTACAGTGTGTCATATGAATATACAATATTATCCATCCGTTTCAACTCCCCGATGTTTCGAAACTCGTAGCGTTTGTCCGCACACATGTCCAAACAGAATTTAACGTATCGCTCCGGCCTCATATTGCTAAGGATGCGGAACGTCTCGTATAGATCATCATTATTATTATTATTATTATCCTGACTAGCCCGTTCAGCCAATCCAACAAAATCTCGAGGTGACGGCCAGGTGATAGTACTGCCATCACGAACGTCAATTGAAACCAACTTTTTGCGCTTGTTGATGTTCAATTTGCCTTCAAAGCTTGCAACCAACACGCCATACCGTTTGCTCAATTCAATACATTGATTCTCGACCCCGCCATAGAAAGTGAAGCGAACCAGTCGGTCCGAATGTGGCGTGCCGTCAAGCTCAGAACCCAGCCGGTTATACTTGTCGCCAAAGGCTGAAAAATCAGTTCCATAGGCCCTTTTGGCATTATTCTCTACTACAAACCCATCAGGAAAATATATCACCATCCGCTCTACATGATTGTGATTCTTGTATTCCAACAGCTGCTGCAATAACATTTCACCCGGCGTTTTTCCATCGGAATGTTCGCACCGACGCACACAACTATATAATTCCTCAACGTTTCCTTTCCCCACACTTTGCAAAGCCCAATGAGCACGTACTCAGACTTGGACTACGAGACCCAGGTGCCTAAAAAGACACGAGTGACGACTGCGTGTGAAAGCTGCAGGAATCGAAAGCGTCGCTGTAACGGGGTTCGCCCAGTTTGCGGCAACTGCAAAGAGCTGGGCTACGAATGTGTGTGGACTGTGGGGCAAAAGCGTCGAGGACCTCCCAAGGGCTACATCAATAACCTCGAAGTGAAGGCCCAAGCTTCGACCGCAATTCTCGGGCTTCTGGAACGATTTCTCGAAACAATTCCCGTTTCTCAATGGCCAACAGTTGAGCGAGAACGCAATGACGCCCCGCCCCGGAATCCGCATCTGTGGGACACATATCCCTGCAACGAACCAGAAAAAGTGATAGAATGGTACCGCAGTCAATTGTTATTAGCGACTGACAACCGACGGCCTGCTGCTACGAACGATCAGCCGTCAAATGATAAGCGGCTTGAATACCCCAATTTGGACCGGCAGAAGTACTTCTTCTGAGTCAAAGGCTGCGGTTTCGAATTTGCAGGGTTGCGTTTCTTGTTTAATTACCGTGCGGTGGGAAAGTGCATGTCTGTGATGATTCATGTCTTATAATCTGGCCCACAGCCATAATAACGAAATCTTAGGAAGGTATAAGGGACGATCAATCATCGAATCGTTTCTATGATAGTTAATTGGGATGGGGCTGAAAAAAAAAAATTCTATTGTTACCCATTAGTCGTAAGATTTACCAGCACTATTTCCATAACCGCTTTGCTCGTCGATACTTTTTTTGTGATACTAGCTACAGGGATAAGATAGCAATGAATCTGCTGCGTGGGATGTATATACGAAATACAAACTTTTATTTTTGCTTTTTCGCTTCGTTTAATTTGTTTTTCTCTTTATTATTTTTTTTACTTTTATTTTTTTATTTTTCAATGCCAATCGTTCAAGATTGCTTGCTCACCAATTCATGCTGAAGAGGTTGAATACGTCGTCATCAAAATTGAGGGCAGCCAAAGACGGGTATTCCGCTTCAATAAAGTCATTGTTCGTTTGAATTGGGCCGACGCCGTCAAGAAGGGTGTTCGCGTCCATGGTATTATTAGTAGCAAGATTATTTCCACCGCTACCTGCCGTGTTCTTGATCCCCTCCATGGCAGTTAAGATGGTTTGGAGAATCTTTCGACATCGAGCCGCCGCGGGCCACCGTCGTTGCATAGCATCGCATATAGGTAGACATTGGCGAACCTCTCGCACCCCACGAACAAGGGGATAATAGTTTAATTTGCATGCAAAAGAGATGATCAGGCCAGAATTCCAAACTGCCGATAGATATCCCGGCCAGAAAAACTGCTGGTTGATACCGTATTTCTGGTTCTGCGTCGTCATTGCTTGCAAGATTCTGCGGCCGCAATCAACTCCCGTATGGATCGCATAGCTGAATTCGGCAGTGGAAGGCGGTAGTGATAACCGTGGACGATTGACCAGCAAAACCAACTGATTGTAAAGCACAGTAAAGAAGCATTGGTTGTCAAATGGCAAGTTCCGTGGATGTTGATCCACCAATTCTTCCGGTAAACTATTCCACCATCGTTCGATATCGGCTTGCAACGTCAGTGCACCTCTTGCATCAGCCGCTCGAACATGTAGCGAATTGTTGAAAGTCTCTACGACTCTTCCAACTAATTGATGATATTCCGAGAAAGCCCATCCAATTCTCAATGGATTAATTGTGTTGTTCTCTTCGTCCTCGCTCGGGTCTTCCGACTCTTGCGGCAGATCCGACCCTGGACGATGTCGCTCAGTTAGTAACGGACATACATCAATGTCAGAATCCAGAAACCCCATTGGAAGCCCTAATGTTTGACTCAAATGATGGTCAAGCGCATAGGCACTCCACAATAACCTCTTACGCTGTGAACTCTCCTCCGCAGTAAAAACTCCAGGATATCTAGCGGGGCATCTGTGCAGCCCAGCAACAAACATCTTCGGTCGAATGAGACCACCCAATTCGTATGCTGCTCTGACCTGCATGCTGGCAAACAAATAAACCTGAATCGCCAACAATGCCTCTAAACTTTCCGTATCCACAGGAACCCCCAATAGCCTCACCGCATGGGCCCGGGCTTCTCGAACTCCACCGCTAAATACCACATTTCTACTTGCAACCTGATCTCGCAGGTGCGGGAATTCTAACAGCCCAACCGAAACTACCGCCTTGATTGTACAGATCTTGGCTACCGCCACCGCTTCTCCTTCCTGGTAGGCATTTTGTTCAAAATGACGGATAAACTGCCGACCATCTAAAAACGGTAAAATAGGGTGGAAATACCTGAAATATGGCATTACCAATTGCTCGCCAACCTGCCGGGGAATCGTGCCAATCTTTTGCTCCCCAGCTTCATCATTCGCCTCCCGATCCTCATAACCTCCGGATAAATATTCAGTATCATATATAGCGTCTGTAGACGAATTGGAAGCTGTAGTAGCAAACGCGTCTCGGACCAAGGTTAAGAAATATACCCCACTCGAACTGCCTATAAATCGACTGGCCCCAACAGATCCCTCTCTGGTTAAGACTCCTTTTTCATTTGTTTGTGAATGTTCCACTCCGTCCGGACTACCCTCAGAACTCGCCAAACTCTCTGACGCGCGTCCCTTTAGCATCTAAGCTTTTGCTACGGATCCACTTGAATTCTATAACACCATCAAGTTGCAGAAAAAAGAACGATTGTTGTGGGTTTCTTTTTCCCGCCGACGTCCCCCCATTACCCCCGCCTTTGCATGATTCATTTCCTAACCCTAGGGTCTGGATCATCATCTGTACGGCTGCAATTTCCGAACAAAACGTTGAAGATCGCGGGAGTAATTTTCAAGGGATTATCAACTGAGCGGTAGAGGTTAATTAAGTCGCCTACGATATCGCACTTTTTAACGATTGCTTCCTTTTAGATATATAGATATCTCTTTTGGCTCTAAATTGGGCAATTGTCCGACGAACTCTGTAGATGATTTTCGAAAGATGCAACCACCTCCTATCTAAGAGATGGAGGGAAAGATTAAAATGTAGGGGAAAATTAAAATAAATAAATAGAAGAGGAACATGTCCTTATTTATGTCCTTTTTTGCTCAGTTATCCACGTCCATTTTTTATAGCAATTCATTGTGATAGTTGACGTGTCAATTATTATTATTCTCCTCTGTCAAGCGCTGAACACAATTTTACTAAAAAGGGAAACCTTGCTTTTGCACAGCTTTTTTATTTTTTTTTTTTTTTCTGTGCAAACTGGATCCTCGAATCATCGTTCGTTCCTAGTTATCCATATGAGATAACTACAACTGAAAGGCAAGTTTTCCCCAGCCTGTGAGAGGGAGGGTATATATGTTGCTAAGCTGCGATTCAGGTAACTAGGAACTACTCTCCATATTGTTGTTTTTTCGCGGCGAATGCACATTAGCCACAGAAATGTCAAGTATCCGGGAACGCTGAGCAGAACGAGGAGATATAGATGAAAACTGAGGTTGTTGTGGAGGTGGTGGAGTGGCCGGTGGAGTATCTTTGGGCGGCACTTTTGGCGGTGGGGAAACTGGCTGTTGCTGTAGTTGTTGTTGTTGTTGTTGTTGTTGTTGTTGCTGCTGCTGCTGCTGCTGCTGCTGCTGAGGATTTGGCGATTTGAAGAATGCTTGGTGGCGTTTTGTCGATTCGGTCTTTTCGTGGATTAGAGATTGGAGGAAGTCCTGAATTTGATATGTGGAACAATATTGGACAGGCCTCCACCCTTCAGCATTCGGAGTTTGAACGTCGGCGTTTCGATCAACCAGGGTTCTCAAAGTCTTGATATGGCCGTAGGCGGCTGCTAAGTGGATTGGTCTATTTCCCTCTTTGTTTCCACGATCAATGTCAGCCCCGAAATCCAGCAGGAGGTTGATACAAGGGTCGTGGCCCTGCTTGGCGGCTACTAGCAACGCGGTTTCCCATTCCCTATTCCGCCAATCCAGACATCTTGGAATATGCTGGGCTAGAAAATGCACAGTCTGTTCGTGATTTTGGGAAGCTGCTAAATGCAAAGGTGTATTTCTCTTATGGTCCAGACTAATTTCATTCTTGTCGTGGCCTTGCTGAACGAGGAAAACACAGACGAGATAATGGCCGTGATAGCCAGCGTAATGCAGCGAAGTCCACCCGTTCTTGGGATCCACATTCACCAGCATTGCTGGGAACCTCCTTATCAGTCTTCGAACTGCTGGTAGGTTACCATGTATGATCGCTTCTCTCAGTCTGACCGAAGGTTCCAACATGTGTGTCAAGTTTTGTGATGGTGTGCATCGGTTCGTCACGCCGCCCACATTAGTGAGACTGAAACTGTCACTTACAAACCTCCGAAAATGACAACCCAAAAAAAAAAAAAAGATTTTAAAACAAGAAATCTATTAAATATAACGGGGAATTCTATAAATAAAGGGCTATTAGACGTTTTTTTGGTAAGTGCGATGAAATGCGTGTCTTTTTATTTGATAGGAGAGAGCAATTGAAAAACCTGAAAACGATACCAAAACAACGGTCGCCGCCGAAATTACCGCATTCAGAAATCATGTTTCCAGCCCATACGGTCAATTAGTATGTGTGCACGTCTTCATTGGCAAGTTGAATCTGGTAGTTAGACCAATTCCCTTGGAACTTTGCCTCTTGCAGAATCCATTCACGGTTTCAGCAATGACGAACAAAAAAAAAAAATCTCGAGGTTTTTCTATTCCTTTTTTTCCCTTTTGTTCCCGCTATTATAATACTCCCGTTAACTGACGAATAGATAAAAACCCACAATGCTGTATTAACTTCCGGATGAAGAATCAATTATTGGCATGCAAGTGTGTTGGCCAAGATATCATCATTGTCCATCCATCGCTCACAAAATGCGGGGGGACTGGGGTTCTTTTGAACAAAGGGTCGATAATACAATCTATTGGAACCTATACAGGTATGATATCAACGAGGTAGGATAATAGTCCTTCTAGAACCTGCTCGTGTGAGCATGATGCATGATAGTTGCAGCGATCTTCGCGAGGCAGGAGGGTCAGGACATAATTCCAGTCTACAATCCCAACCATCTTTTGAACCATCCGTGATTCAAAATGAAAGGCTAGGTCACCTCTCATATGAACACCTACAAAGAGCCAGAGCTGTGGCTGGTTTTGTTTTTTGTCTTTAAGCGCCGCAGTGATTTGAGACAACATCAGAATCAGTGGTACACAGTTTCAGGGGGTAAGCCATGCAAGAACGATGGAAAGGAGTAAAGGGACAGGGGTACATAGTTATTAAAAGCCTGTGCCTGACGATGAGATATTCCGGAACAAGCTGCGAACTAACGAGATCGAGGAGATCGCCTCGATTGAACATTCCTCACACTGTAATCTGCACCAGGTTGGTTCCGTGGAATGATTTACATGAGGGTCTTGGAATGTATGAAAGATGTGCGGCGCAATCTGTGCGCGCTTTGAAAAAACGTGAGGGACGAAACTAAAAATAAAACATAAGAGGGTCGCCATCCACATTTTTTTGTTTCTTGGACGGAAAAGTATAATATACCATTTTTTAGGGGGAGGAGGCTTATAAAGATAAGTTTGTTTTTTTCAAGACACCAGCCTATTTATTTCGTTTTATTCTTATAAGTCTGTTGGCGTCACTTTTTCTCCTTGTTATTACTATTATTATTGTTATTCTTTTTTTTTTTTTTTCTTGTGTGATTCTCAAAGATAAAATTGCATAACAAAGCAAAAGAGCGGAGAGAGAAGTATATCTGTTGTTATTAAACATCCCATAATCTCTCGTTATATTTTAAGAACAGGACCACGTTACTCTCGTTAAAATATGCTGGGGAAAATCTTACAGCTGTGGTGTGGGGTTTTGTTGCTATCGCAATATGTTGCGTCCGAACGGGTGCTCAAAGCTTCGTCGTTGGTCACTTGTATGGACGACTCGTTGTTTAGTGCAACTAATTTTGAGGTAACCTTCACACCGTCAAACCGGTCTATTCAATATGATGTATCAGCCAACGTTGAAATTTCTGGAGAAGTGACAGCAGAAGTTGACGTTTATGCATATGGATTCAATATCATTTCAGAACACATTAACCCCTGCAAGTTGGGTTTGAAACAATTATGTCCATTCAACCCTGGACAAATCGACATCTCGTCGCATTCAGAACTATCAAAGTCCATTGTGGACCAGATTCCTGGCGTGGCTTACAATGTGCCAGATATTGACGCTGAAGTCTTTGTCAGAGTCAGAGATGGTAATGGCAATTTGCAAGCTTGTATTCAGGCCGAACTGACCAATACTAAGACTGTAGACCAAACTGCAGTTAAATGGGTCACTGCGTGTATTGCCGGATTGGGTCTTTTGACCTCGGCTATCGTCTCAACATGGGGAAATTCGTACACCGCTGGTCACATTGCAACTAATGCTTTATTGCTGTTTGGCTACTTCCAGTCCACAGTCATTGTTGCTATGGAGGCAGTTGATAAAGTGCCACCTATTGCCGCAAGCTGGGCAGAGAACCTTGCTTGGTCGATGGGTCTCATTAAGGTAACTTTTATGCAGAAAATTTTCAGATGGTACGTCCAGGCTACTGGTGGAAACCCAGCTACAAATCTTGCCCATCCAACGATTGCCGTCCTCGTTCAAAAGAGAGATGCAATCATGCAGGGTGTTAAGCAGATGCATGGCAGAGTCCGGGATTTCCTGGCCTTCCATGGCTACGACGCGCTCTCTGATTTCACCGGTAATGTGGTCAAGAGATCTGATGATAACACATATGCAGCTCATTCGACTTCCACCCTGTTGGTCATTAGAGGTATTAAGAGAGTCGGTTATCTCTCAAATATTGAAACCACTTCGATCGTCCTCACAGGATTTACTTTTTTCGTTTTGATCTGCATCGCAATGGCTATTGTCTTTGCCTTGATTAAACTCTGCTTAGAGCTCTACGTGAAAATGAAGAAGGAAAGTAGTGATAGATTTATCTACTTCCGCCAAAATTGGCATTCTATGCTTAAGGGTGCCATCTTAAGAATGGTCTACATCGGTTTCCCACAACTCATCATTCTCTCGTTCTGGGAATTCACCGTGAGAGATTCTGCTGCAGTTATCGTCCTTGCAGTCTTTTTCTTTTTACTGTCTGCCGGTATCTTGGCTTGGAACTCGTTCAAGGTGTTTATCATTGGACAACGATCCATTGCCTCATACCAGACCCCGGCCTATCTGCTGTATTCAGACTCACAAGTCCTAAACAAGTATGGATTCCTCTATATCCAGTTCAAGGCCGACCACTACTATTTCATTGTCGTGGTCCTCGGTTATACATTTGTTAAGGCATGTTTTATCTCCTTCGCACAATCAAGCGGCAAGACTCAGGGATTAGCAATCTTCCTTATCGAATTAGCATATCTCGTCCTTGTATCATGGAAACGACCATTCATGGATAAGGCTACTAACGTTATTAACATCATCATCTGTGTGATCGCTACATTGAATGCGTTTTTCTTCTTGTTCTTTTCCAACTTGTTTGGACAACCAGGTTATGTTTCATCCGTTATGGGAGTCTTGTTTTTCATCATTAATGCTGCATTTTCTCTCATCTTGCTCATCTACACCCTGGTTACTTGTATCATGGTATTGGTGTCCAAGAACCCAGACTCCAGATACAAGCCAGCCAAAGATGATAGAGCATCCTTCATTCAAGATCAGTATCAAAACGGATCTGGGGCAGCAGGTGAATTAACTGCATTAGGTGATGCTGCAAGAGCTGATCATGAAGGTTCAAATAATGCATCAGGAATATTTGAAGAGCGTACATCTTCTCAATATTCTGAAAATCCGTTCAACAACGGTTCTGAAAAGCAAGCATCTCCTGTTTCAGGAAACAACTTTGAAGCTGAATCTGTCAATGGTTCCTCCTTAATCGAAAAAAACCACTCCAGGTCAGACTCAAATACTGGCCTACGTGGTGGTGTACAACGAGTTAAAAAATGGCCCGGGTTTTTCAAAAAACAGAAAAACTCTACTGACGAATATTAATATAAATTCTACATAAATTTTTGTTTATTATTAAACTGTTTTAATTACTGCCGAACATCACCATGAACCTGAACATATATGCACCTTGGTCAAAGCGCCGTTCCTCTAAGTAATTTGCTAATTTAACGATTCAGGCTAGGCCATTGTTATGAGATGGTAAATTGCACACCTTGTGACGATAATTTAACAGATATCTTTTTTTTCTATATAACATCTCATTCATAAAATAATATTAAGGTCCCGAGAAAACGGGAATGCATTTTTTTTTGTCCTCATTCTTCGCTTCACAAATCGTCTCTGGTCCCGTTTAAGTAGTCTCTATCGTGGTAAACCAGATTGGATCGGCTCGATTGCAAGACACCATGTGAATACTCCCTCGAAGTAGTGCCATAAGGGTTCAAATCAAAAGATTCGGTAGAGGAATTGAAAGACCCTGACCGCGACTTGTATATAGTTGGTGGTGGCTGCAGACTCGCTGCGTCCGGTTCGTGGATGGTTTCCATTTCTTTACTCTCAGCGGCGGCAATAGACTTTTCCTCCTCGATTTGTCGATAATAGTCATAATCCAATTCATTTTCTTGAATTAAATCAAACCTGTGTTCACCAATATAAGACCGTCTGTTGGCTTCCTTGTTGTGGCGCAAATCCCTGTTTCCAGGAAGCATAGGATTTGCCTCATACTCAAAGCCATCCAAACTTCCCATAGTGTCAACACTGCAAACAGTTTTGAGCATATGTTCGGCTCTAGCATGAACCATCGGCACAGGTAGACGTTTGTTGATTGCTGGGTTGACATATCTTTGTTCCAAGCTAGAACGATGTTCAAAGTTTTCGTGCATAGTAGCTTGCAAGTCCATGATTTCCCTTTCAGCAGGTGTGGGAATAAAATAGTTGAACTTGTCATTGAACTGATAAGCCGTAACGATTTTGAAGATAATGACAATAATAGGTAATGGTGCGACGCCCAGGGCTAATCTCCAGCCACCTTGGACCCAAACGACTGCCAAAACTACCAAATTTCCAAACAACATAGCAAATGTTAGACAGTTGTTCACTAGTGACCAATACTGACCATCGCTTTCAACCTTGGTCACAAACATGTACATCAGCATATACTTCTTAACCACAGTATCGATGCAGAGATAGAAGGTCAAAATTGGCAAGATCAATGGTTGGATTGAAGTGAATGCTAGAGCAATTGTGCTGTAAAATAGCAACCAATTGTAATAAGAAGCATATTGGAAAGGCTGTGGGGCCGTGGCTAACATAAGTTCTCTTGGGGTTGGAGAAAGAACATAACGCTGGAAGCTGTTGTAGAAGAGAGTGAATAGCTGAAGCAAATCCGTCATCAATCCGACATTGGCCCGCAAAAGATACATAACCCAGAAGGAAGAGGCTGTGATGATGGAAGTTGAAAAGTTTTGCGAGAACCTTCTGATTGCCTCCATGACGTGAATGGACTTGTTTTCAGTTCTCAATTCGATGATCATGGTAGTGATATTCCAAATGACATTTGTAACAGTCAAAACCAGAAAGTTGTTGAAAAAGAAGAAAATATACAATTTGAGGGTAACATCCCGTTCTCTTTCTGATTTTGTGATTTTTCCTTCCCATTGACTCATTCTTCTCATAATTATTGGCAAAATCAAGAAGATCAAGGACGTGACTACGGGGGCCAAGAAACCTTGAAGAATGGAGAACAGGACAGAATGACCGTTCATGAAATTTTGGAAACCATCAGATAATGTGCCAATTCTTGATAATTGGGTCAAGAAGCAACCAATGAAGGCATTTG
Organism: Blastobotrys serpentis; assembly: GCA_003705695.2. Taxonomy (NCBI): domain Eukaryota; kingdom Fungi; phylum Ascomycota; class Dipodascomycetes; order Dipodascales; family Trichomonascaceae; genus Blastobotrys; species Blastobotrys serpentis. Next base: position 38,708 of record PPJG02000059.1, read on the forward strand.
GCACAATCCAAGCAACCAACAAAGCCAGAAACAAAAGATTCCCCCACCATTGTTTGTTTCGACGCTCAAACTTTGAGAGGACAATATTTTTCCAGATGATGTCTTCGGCACGAGGAGCCAGGCCTACAAGCAGCTTGTCATGTCTGCCATGACCAATTCCCTTGGCAACTGTATGACAATCTTCTTGGGTGTGGTAGGACACCTGGCCGAATGGCAAACAGTCCTTATTATCAACAGTATCTCTGGCACTGCTGATCTGCTTTTCCAACCGTTGGATTCGCTGGATGTAGTATTCAATTGCGTCGACTCTTTTAGGGTACATATTTCTGTCCTCCTTCATTGGTCTACACATTGGCCTTTTGGCGGGCAAATGATTGGGATTTTTGAGGTATTTGGCCAACACCTTTTCCAAGTTGACTACTGTGGCTTCATGGACTGCCAATAAACGGGATAACTCCTTGACATTTCTACCAATGTGGATTTGATTTATTGGTCGGGAGACCTTGTATCTTTCCATTAGCGTTGCAACTCCGCGCTCCGAAAGATACTTGCGGGGGATCTCGGAGACCAGTAGAGTTCTCATGAAGAGGGCATTTTGGTATTCGTTTGACATGAACGCCCTGCGTCTAATATCGACCACCTTTTTGAAATTGATGTACAAGAAAGTTAGCACAATGGCGTCAATTGCCCAGGCCAACACGATGTGGGCGATCAGCGGGTAACCTGTCAAGCTGGATGGGGTCATCAAGCGGAAGGAGTCTACTGCACTGACATTACCACGGTCCTTAGCGTTCAAGTTATAATGCACATTAATGGGGATTGCTATAGCACAGCCAATGATCGAAATCACCATGAACATGTTCCGGATCATTACGATGAAACGAATAAAGATGGCTGCATCAATGCCCAATTTTTCGATCAAGGTTTCCTCCTTGATGAAGAAAACTGCCTTGACCCAACTGAACGGGTTATTGCTCAATGGTCGGGGCTTTTTGTCGTCATCGCAGTACCTGATTCTAGGAGCATAGATGAGGTTGTGACGGGGTCGGATAAAGCAAAAACAGACGAATAGCAGCAAACTCCCCCCGAGGGAGAGGATTAAGCCCGCCAGGACTGATTTTGCATCGTATCTGGTAGCCTCAAAAGACTTGTGAAGCATATCCAGAATCTGCTTCCCCGTGTCCTCCTCTCGGGGAATAAGATTCTCGGCGGTCATATTCAAAAAAAAATAAAACGATCAATAAATATCCTTTACAAGTGGCAAATATAGGTTTAAAAATGACACCTGGTCAGAGTCACCAAATGTGCGAGCTATTCTCTATATATGCAAATGTGAGATGCTTTTTAATAAAATATAGAAACGACCAGAAAAAAATAAAAAAGAAATAGAGAAAAAAATGCGGATCTCGAAACATCCCATCCTGAGATATTCTTTTATGCAGCCAACCCATATGGGTGGGCTTCAACGTTAGACAAAAATGTTACAAAAATAGCCTCAACCGCTCTAATTTAGGCAATGATCCGAGCTCCTGTCTCAAATCTGATTCGGACTTTGAAACGTCTTTTTTGTGGAGCCCGGATGATGCCCAGTCAAATGTGTCCATGCAAGTTTCCATTTTTTTGCCAAATTTTCATTAGGGCTTAATCACCTGCAATCAGGGGATTATAATCGAGAAGTCTTAGGGGGTGCTCAGGAGAATCGTGTTCCAAGACTTCCCAAGACAACAGCCATCCGATTGCGGCTTTAAGGGGGTTCTGAAATTTTATGTAACATCTTGTCTTGTTGTCCCAGCAACGTTCCTTAATTAGGTGCGGCAACCTGTTCCTGAGACGACCGAGCTGTGGAGCGGGGAATTTCGGATAGCTAAGCAAAATAATTTTTACGGGATTGTTCGAAAAAAATAAAATTAATTGAGGATCAGAGACTTTGCTTGTAAAAATAAGATAGATTAACGTTTGCTTGTATTTCTTTCTCGTTTCGGGTGTCGTCCGTCTGGGATCGGCTGGCGACACATGCGCTGTGGAATCCGTTACGGGATATATGCATATTACCTAAATTCTTGGTTTGATTGATGAGAACCCGTATTATTTTTGCCAGATCATGTGGCTTTCGCCATTTTTTTTCTACTGGAACGATTGATTAACCTGATTTACGGAAGAATGTTTAAGAGGTATTTCCTCCTCATCTCAGGTCGTTAAGGTCAATTAATGTAATATAGAGGTGATTTTTTACTGAGGATTGGTGCGATTGTGTATGATTTCAGTGTTTTTGGTTTCGTGCGTTTTTTTTTTTTTTTTTGCATGTTTACTGGGCTGGATTTTTTTTTTTTGTCGGATATATGGTAGATTTGTACAGATTATATATGTATATATATATTTATACATACAGAAGCTGCCCATAGTTATTTCAGCTACTATTTGGGTTGTCAAGTGTTAAACGATAGGTGACCAATCACCGCACTGTCGGGAATCTCGCAATAATATGTGCAAAACCAACGCGAGGTCACGTGAAAAAAATGGAAAAGTGTTGAAATTAAATATACATTATAGTATAGTAGTAGTAGACATAAACTTATTTTTACAGTGGAGCTAAAATATGCATATGCATTGAAGTGGCTTCAACGTTTGAATAATATATATATTTGTATTTTGGTAGATAATGTGTATATATCTATATATAGGATGGGTGTCTTGATGAAATTGTAACAGCGGGTACTCACCAAAGCTTGATTATTCTGCGCGGTAAATAAATTGATTAACCACCACCAACACATGCAATGTGTGAGTAGATGAAAACCGCCTCTCAATTAGGAGAGCTTTTAATACCTTCATTACCACCCGATGCTTTTTGGAGAAGAAAAAAAGCATTCTGAAATGGTTATTAAAGATTCAAGATAGAATACCACATGGTGAATCGTCGTTGGAAAATATCTTTGCCATGGCCGCCTTCTGTCTTTGCTTGCGCTGTTCTCTGGCCTCGTAGGCCTTTTTCGTTAGAGCAATAATTGCTGCATCGCCTGGGGCATATGACAGGGCTTTTTCAAGATCAAGAATTGCATCTTCCTCATTTCGTGCCAAAAGATACCCATTTCCACGTCTATAATACGCCTTGGCCAATTCCCTCGGATTCAAGTCTTCCATGTCAAGCGCTTCTGAGGCAGCCTTAATTGCTGTATCTCCGACTCCCAACTTGATTGATGTCAGCGCCACATTTAGGTAGAGGGACACTTTTAAGTCATTGATTTGGCTTAATTCTTCCGGTTCAAGATCATCGGGGAAATAGTCCTCTAAATAGTTGGAAGCCTTGCGATACTTTTCCAATGCCTTTAAATTGTTGCCTTCTTTGAATTGTTTAGTGCCGATTTCCTTGATATCCGTGACCGCACAATAGACTGAAAATGGGTCATTGACATTGACCAGCGGTTCATCGTAAATATACTTTTCAAACAAATCACCGGTTCCATCATCCTGGGGTCGCACTCTTATTGGTTCCTTGGGATTCAAGATGCCTGATTTGTGAATCAATGATGGATACAATGGACTGTCGTTGTCATCCACCGCAACAACCTCCAGGGCTCTCAGAAATGATTTACCACCAATTACCCTCCCAAATACCACATACTCTCCATCCAATTGAGGAGCCGAGGCCAAAGTAATGAAAAATTGTGATCCATTTGTATTAGGACCTTTGTTCGCCATAGACAATACAAAAGGTTGATCGTGCTTTAGAGTGAAGTTTTCATCCTCGAAGGTCGGACCGTAGATTGACGATCCTCCAGTCCCATCACCATTTTCAATGTCTCCACCTTGTATGGCAAAGCCCTTAATTACTCGGTGGAAGGGGACTTTATTTCCGTAATACATGGAGGGCCCTTCTTTCCCCGTACAAAGACTGCTGAAATTTTTGACAGTCCTTGGCACAATATCATCGAATAGCTCAAACACTATTCGTCCGTTGATTCCCGTCGTCTCATCGAACTGAATTACAAATTCAAAGTATCCATAGCTTCGTTTTGGATCGGGTTTATAGTAGATATCGTCAAATTCCACCATTTCTTGGTGTGAATGGAATTGCACTCTTTGGCTGTTATTTTGGTGCTAATTGTGTGTGTGTGTGGGCATTTTGGCGTTGGGAGTTTAATTGGCACGCCTAAATTGTCCTGCAAATAGAGATGAGATGCTGGCAGGCAAATCGTCATAAGGTCACATCATGATTGCAGCCAGTCTAGCCCGATGCTTGTTATCTGCATATGCAAAAGGATCAAATGGAGCACTGTTATGAATAGGCGGAATTAACCTCGAGGTGTGATGTGTCTGTCCATCGGATTGGGATCGCTCAGTGTCTACTCCCGTAGTAGTTGACGTTGATTCAGGTACATTTGCACCAGCATCTCGGTCAATTGAATCGGCATCATCAGAAATTATAATGACATTGCAGTCATCGTAGTCAACTTGTTCAGTAGAAGCAACCCCGTCATCGTCTGAAATCACAACAGTGGTTGTATCTTCCTGCGGCTTGTCAGCTTCAGTTTGCTGACTACTGGTCAAGGTTGTAGCTGATATATCTGAAGTATTCTTCCTGGCTCTAACTGGGGTCAATAACATAGTATCGTCATCGGATTCTCCATCGAACAACGCCCGCCTCGGAGATTGTGAGAACCGGGAACTCGACAAAGACAGCTTTTTCAATCTGCGCTTCTGTGGACTAGGAGTCAATAAATTATCAAAAGCGTCATCATCTAACAAGTTGGTCTTTACAATGGGAGTGTCGAGTGGCTTTTTATTTTTCGTTTTCTTCTCAGTTTTCTTTCGAGATGCCTGCTGCTGCTGCTGCTGTTGCTGTAGTTCAACCTTAGTAGGGATATCCCTTGTCTCGTCTCCGTCCTCTGTCTCCGCATCATCATCGTACACATACTCTTCAAACAAACTCTTCTTAGTAGCCATTGATTTCAAGTGACCCCGGTCCTCAACAATCTCGCCAGTATTAAGATCGATAATGTCTCCGTCGTCTGCATTCTCCGGATTGCCATATTTCTCATAAATCGCCTCCCACGCGTCATTAAGTCGTCTCATGGCAGCATCTCGTTGCAGCTGAATATCCTGATCCATCCTGCAGACTGTACAATGGTTGTCCCGAGATATCGAATTCCAATATCAGATAAGTTCAAAAACCCATGGCTTTATTTGGATCTTTCTCCAAAGAGTTGTGTGCGCGCTTCGCGCCCAGTTAAATTTCAAACAAAAAACCGCCCAAAGGGACTTTCGGAACCGAATCTATAATTTTTCATTCATTAGCGATTGTTATCGCCAGAAATCAATAATTATATATATATATAGAGAGATATATAGTTTCCGATGATAATCTCATCTCTACGATTGATCAGACCAGGCTCGAGCTTCGTGCGATTTGGCACCATGCTGAGACCATGTGGAAATATAGGCGTCAGAAACCCCGTTCACAAAGACTTGTTCTTCGTTAGACCTTACTCCAACAGCAACAGCAGTTCCGAAAATGAGAATAAGAAGAAACCAGGTGCAATTGCTCGAAAGATTATAAAAGCAGCAACCAGTACCCATGAAAATATTTATACAATTCCAAATATCCTCACAGTCAGCAGACTACTTACGGCGCCAGTGATTGGCTATCTGGTGGTGAATCACCAAACTCCATGGGCTTTCGGGCTCTTCGCATTATCATGTGTGACAGATTTATTAGATGGATACATTGCCCGGAAATACAAGTTACAAACTGTTGTTGGGTCAGTGATAGATCCAATGGCAGACAAAGCATTGATGATGACTTTGGCTTCATGTCTCGCAGTCTCTGGTGACATCCCCCTGTATGTGGCTACGGTGATTCTTGGAAGGGATGTCCTGCTCGGATTGTCCGCCATAGTTATACGGTATAAATCATTACCTCCGCCAAAAACATTCACGAGATACTGGGATTTTTCACTGCCAAGTGCTGAGGTTCATCCAACTCAAATCTCAAAATACAACACCTTCCTGCAAATGCTCTACTTGGGTGGGGCGTTAATGTATCCGGCCCTATATACCACGTTGGATCCTCAAGTAGCCCAATTAGCGGCTACCAGTCTCCAAGGGTTGGGTTACGTTGTAACTACTACCACCATCTGGAGTGGGCTTTCCTATGTCTTTTCTACTAACGCAGTCAAATATGTCAAAAAATAATAATAAACTTGGTGCAACGATGACTGTTGTCCGTTCACTGTACAATTAAGATTTATTTTTCTTCTATCTGCTGAAGGCAATGTCATCAATTCTGAGAATGGATTTGACACATTCTGCGGCCAAAGTGATGGCACTGGTGTTAACCAAAACTGGCTGTAAGACATGTTCGTCCTGGATGTTGGTGGAGGTACCTCGTCGAATGCTCACACCAGAGTTCTTTTGACCCTCTTGGTGTCTGTTACGCAAGTCAGTGACAACCTCAATACTGTTCATACCAGCATTTTCAGCCAAGGTAACTGGAACAACTTCCAAAGCCTCGGCAAACTCTTTCCAACAGAAAGCTTCGGTACCAGAGAGGGAACGGGATTCATTCATTAATTGTCGGGACACTTCAACTTCTGGGGCACCACCACCAGCAATCAATGCCTTTTCCTTAACCAAACATCTAATAACACACAAGGCATCGTGCATGGATCTTTCAGATTCATCCAAGATAAGTTGATTGGCACCACGACATAGGATCGAAACAGTCTTGCTTGTGTTGTTGGAGGTAACCTTGGCGCCGTTGACCTTGATGACACGAGATCCAGAACTTTCAATTTCTTCAACACTGTCAGCCAAACCAAGCTTGTCTTCAGTAAAGGAATCAATATCTGCTATTGGAGTGCAACCAGTGCTCTTACAGATAAAGTCAACTTCATCTCTTTCAATATCCTTAACTGCCATAATTCCTAATTTGGCTAGGAAATGCAACGACAAATCATTGACGGCATCTCTAAGGATAGACTTTTGGATAAACAACACATTACATTTGGCCTTTTTGATTTGTTTGCACATGTTCAACAAATAGGTTCGCTCCTCCTTCAAAATCTTGTCCATTTGTCGATAATCATTCACCACAACGTTATTTTCCATGTCTGGCTTTGGTGGTGAAAGTTGGAACTGGATGAGACCAATTCGGGCCTTTTCAATTCTAGCTGGTCCCCCAGCACTCTTGATGGCTGGTTGTGTCAAAATAAGTCCCTCGGACAGCTCGGTGTCATCAATTGTTCCTCCAACCTTCTTGATCACTCTGATGTTATTCAAATCAACGTTAGTGGCTGTATCTTGGTCAATTACCTTTAAAACCGCATCAACTGCCATAGGTGCTAATAGGTTAGAATATTGTGATACAATCTTAGATGAAAGGGATGTAGATGCTGCTTTAATAAGGGTTTCTCTGTCTGACAATTGAATCTTGTATGACATGTCCAACAACACTTCAACTGCTCTTGAAGCTGCTCTTTGGAAAGATTCTGCAATGATTGTAGGGTGAATTCCCTTACCCAACAATCTATCCGCTGCTCCTAACAATGCACCAGCGATAACTACAACACTAGTGGTACCGTCCCCAGCCTCAGTATCTTGGGCTGCTGAAAGATCAACCAACATCTTAGCTGCTGGATGCATAACTGCCATATGCTTGAGAATTGTGTGTCCGTCATTGGTAATAATAACTTCGCCCTTGCCAGTTTGAACCATCTTGTCCATACCCTTTGGCCCTAAGGACGTTCTGATTGCGTCCGCCACTGCTCGAGCTGCCAAAATGTTGCTCTTACGAACTTCCTGAGGCTTCTCCTTGTCCTTGAATAATCCATTATTACTGTTGGACGCACGAGGTGCGCTCTGAGTCTGTGTTGCCATCTTTTCTTTACAGGGTATTGAAGTGATCTAATGAAAACTGTGGAAAGTGTTGTATTTTGAAAAATCAAACTGTTCTGACGCGTTACTTCAGGGTAACACCCAACGCGATTTAGAATGTCGAAGTTGGTTATGGAAAGATCGTTGATAAATTGGCAACATTCGAAATTCTGTTGGAGTTTGAACTATTTATTTAGATTATAGCTACATATATGCCATTACTTATATCTGTAATTTTTTTTTTTTTTTTCAACTAGCACCTAATGTTTTTATTACCATTCAATTCACTCGTCAGATCTGAACTCTAGCTCCCATAAAGCATTCACTTTTTTCCAGACGCTGAATATTGGAGAGAATTGCTTCAATTGCATATAATTTCATTGATTCTATACATTTCTATATAAATATAACACTCTTCAGCTGGAACGTTGAAGAGGTGGAAATAAAACTTTTAAGCTTATTCCTGCGCGCACCTTTAATTTCGCGCAAGATTTGGTATAAGCCGCACATATCTTTGAAATTCTTTTCAGTTCCACTTAATAATCCAAATATTAAGAACGACGACGAATTATCAAATCTTATCTTTATATCCATTGTAAATAAACATGCCTGAAGTACCTAATAGTGAGAATAGTAGTCAAGTTATGGGGCCTGAGCCACCGACTGTTGAACACGTTCTCAACTGTTCATATTCATCCTGGCATGACAGATACAGATCATTATGTCCAAAGAGTCAAGTGATCAAGAATGTACCCAAGGAGTTTATCGATTATTTATTGCAAGATGGAATTTCCCTTCCTGATGATGGGTATGAATGGGATAATAAAAGTGATAATGGATCAGACTACAGTGATCAAGATGACCAAGTTGAGGATCCTACCAAGAGCTTTCCTCAACTTCACCAACAAATTATAGATAGCATCAAGGCATTGGGTGGTTCAGTGACTCCAAAGTTGAACTGGTCGTCTCCAAGAGATGCCACTTGGATTTCTACAACAAACAATCTCAAATGTGTCTCTGCGGCCGATATTTATATTCTCTTGAAGGCATCATCTTATATTTCTCATGATCTCACTGAAGTGTTTAATGACTGCGACCCTAATGATCCACGACCAACCGAACAAACCTATGACCTGGTTCTCCGAAAGTGGTTCGACATTAATCCAGCCATGGAATTCAGATGCTTTGTCAAGGACCGTGAACTCGTCGGTGTTACACAGAGGGATATGAATTATTATCAGTTTTTGAATGATATGAAGGACAAATTACTGTCTGAGATTCAAAATTTCTTCAAGGAAAACTTGCAAACCACTTTCCCAGATTCTTCCTTTGTATTTGACGTATACGTTCCAAGACCTTTCAATAGGGTGTGGCTCATTGATGTTAACCCTTATGCTGAAAAGACTGATTCCAAACTTTTTGATTGGTCACAAATCGTCGGTTTGGATCCCCTTGATGAGAAGTTCAAACCAGAAATTAGATTGGTTGATAAGACTGATGCAGCCCGAGGATTTGGTTCCGTTGAACATTCTGAAAATGCAGTGCCAAAGGATATAATTGATGCTAGTATGACTGGCCAAGGTATTGTCGATCTTGTAAAGCAATGGAGGTTGGCGCAAGAGGGGCAATCATATGAGGATTCCTCTGATGAAGAGTAAACATAGACTATTTATTTATTATTGTTTCGTTGCTGAGTCTCTTTTGTATATCGCATCAGTAATCTGGATTCACCAAGCATTGAATATATTTTTCCTTTCTATAGAAAAAAAAGCTCTAAGCCAAAGTTACATATTGATCGAGATCAAAACTCATGTTCAAAATGATAGATGATAAAACACAAACTTTCTCTTCAGGCTCTCACTTCAAATAGGATAATTAGCTATAATATAGTAAAAAAAAATAAAAATAAAAGGAGAAGGCATCACAATTATTTTTTCCAGGCAGCGGAGCGTGATTCTTGTGGGGGAAATAGACCTACTCGCTGGACGCTTACAAGCGAGCGCAGTTTGCGGTTGATATTATTTGGAGACGGAAATTCTTGCTCCTGTCCAACATTTGGTCCATCAGATTGAAAAACTTTGGGTCGATAAGCAGGATCTAAAGAAGTTAAAAGAAGGTTAGTACTAAATGGGGAGCTGTTATATTTATTTTTCATACCCTGATCCATCACACTTGAGTTTCTGAACTTTTCAATCAAACATTCCTTCCCCTGAGTAAAATGAAAGGTTAGTATAGTCATTAATTTCAAAAGACGAGCAATACTTATATATTCGCGTAGGAAATATCACAAATCTTCTCCGAATTAAACCTATTCCTTTTCAGATCGTTAATACGTCAATCTTTTCTATTTTTATATCTGATCCCTCACCATTTTGTACCAGCTCTCGCCTTTGCAAAAGTAATGATGTGTTCTGGAGAAATGAATGAAATGAAAGCATATCCAACACTAAAATGTCAATATCATGAGAATTCAACAAATCAAAAGATTTCACTCACTTGCACTTGTTTGCAAAATCAATTCTCAAATCTTTGCACAGATGTTAGCAAAATTTCGAACGAATAGAGGTAATAAGCTCACATAAAAAATCATAGGTATTTTTATTCGTAACATCAATGTAATCCTGCAACATTTTTTGATCAACCTTATTTGGTATGTTTCTCAACATCAACGTTGTTCTCGTATCCAATCCTTGCGCAATTCTACGCAAATCCACAATATTATTCTTAGCCACATCGGCTTTGGTTACAACATTCAGTTCTTCCAACTTGTAGTCATCAAATTTCCGAGGTTGACTGTGATCAAGTGAAGCATTCTTGAGGCAGTCATTTTTGTTGGTAGTGGGATCTGTTAGTGACGAAGTGTAGGGTGCAATTTCACTGTTGTCTTTCTCGCCAATAATATTTTTGACGGAATAACTTGCAGTAATATCCGAGCAAAGAGATGAATCTGTAGACATTATTTTTTGACTCTTTATTGATGAGTCGGAGCCCGTGGTACTGTAAACTGGCATGGCTTGTGTGCCAATCTGTGGAGGCTTCACAGAAGAATCAGAGAATAAGGCGATGAAAGGGTAATTGGTCGTTGATGGGTTACCACAACTAGCTATGAAGTTTGATGCAGCTCGTATGTCGTAAAATTCGCATATGTAAACCATCCCTTGAGGGGTTTGATTGGATTGAATATCACGAAGATCACCAAATTCGGAGGCCCTCTTAGCAACATACTCCAACGAATTAAAAGGTTCAAGTACCTGTGTGATGACGACTACAGACCTGCTGCACAAAAATAAGGCGTCAAAGTTGCAATTGATAGAAATCCTTTCAAATTCAGACGGCTGGACATACTCAACTCGAATGGAACCATATCCAGGCAATCGCATTTTAGGGAACCCATTAAATGCCTTGACCGCGTCCCTCAAATCACAATAGGCAATGTAAGCGTACCCCATGGTCTCAATCTTGGTTCGGTTTACTGAAAAGATATCTCCAAAAGTTTTGCACAAATCTGTAAACAATGTTGCGTCTGTAGCCCGTGGGATATTGAAGAATCTCAGCAATCGGGATAATTTAAAAGATGATGATACTGGAGACGCACGGACGCTATTATCTAGTGCTGATGGATGAGGAGGGGGTGGCACTGGTGCTGATGACAAGAGTGGATTTTGGTGGTGCAGTAAGCTAGATGAAGTTGAATTGAAATTCCAGATATTATTATTTCTGTTTGCAGAACAAAACGTTGCTGGCTGACGCTGTCCAAGTTGCAGAAAATTAGAAAATTCATGAGATAGTTCATCCCCCGTTGAAACAGAAGATGACGATGAAGTGTTTGGCGTATCACTGGTATTCCCAGAAATGGTCCTCTCATGTTTGAAGCGATTGGCATTAACATTCCCTAGAATATTATTGTCGTACAACGGGTGCACTGGCGCTACACCTGGAATTCCATTACTAGAGGAGGATTTACGACCAATATATGGGTGCTTATTCACATTAGAACCCTCATAAATTGGCTCAAGCTTGCCATCATATACTCCAAAGTACGATTGGAATCCAAATTTGTCATAAGGGTTATTTGGATCCATTTGTGCTTTATCTTCTACCTAGCGCTTAATTGTATTTAAAGTAAGAAGGTAGAAAAGCTTAACAAGAGGAATCATGGGGCCTTTTTGTTTCCTATTTACCAAAACCTTATTTCGGTATAAATACTTTCCGCCGCATCTCCGGCGGCTTGAAGATCCCGCAATTTTGTTAATCCTCTCAGTCATGAAAACGCATTGAACAATTTCAGAATATATCTTGGTTGTGGAAGAGAATTAATATAATGTGGGGTTATATTCTGCATGGTTTGAACCCTATAGATATTGAGGTTTCCAGCTACCTACTTGCCACTTAGCCATGGGTTGTTCCATATACAGCAGTAACCCATACATGTGAACAACAAACAAGGGTCCTAGCATTCAACATGATGGATAATATTATATGTCATTATTATTTAAACTTAACACTACGGGTAAGATTCTTCTTGATACCGGTTTGTTCACCACCATAGGCAGTAGTAGGTTGCTTGTACACTTGTCTGGTACTGGCAAGTTTCTTTTGTGCGGCAGCATACTTCTTTCTCTTTTTGACTCTGGCATTACGATTATCCTTGTTTCTCTTTGGTGTGAGACCCTTGTTCTTGAGAATTTGATAATCGATAGCTCTCTTTCCAGAACCGTCGCCCAACTCTTCTTGGAGTTCTGCCAGTTTACCTTCTTTGGAGGCTTGAACGGCAAGTCTATGAGCTTCCTTCTTATCCTGTTTCTTTTTATCTGCAGAAGATTTGACCATATGATAATAATCATCATCAAATCCGGCTTGAACCTGCCTAGCCGTCTGTCTATCCTCGTCATCGGAATCGTCGAAGTTATCAGCATCATCGATCTGTCCATTCTTTTCACCCCGTTTTCGTGCTTCCTCATTCAATCTTTGTTGACGCTCAAATAGACGCTCCTTATATGGCAGGTCATCATCTCCGCCCAACCTTTCAGCATCCTTCCTTGAAGTCTGGCTAATTTTCGAAGTGTAAAATCTGATACTTTTCTTCTTGGCCTCCTTTTCTTCCAAGTCAATGTCATGGAGGGCCCCTGCTTCGCCGAAGTCAGACACTGTCCTCTTCTTCTTTTTGGATGGCTTGATCTTTGTTGGTCGAGAAATCTCAAACTCATCATCATCATCTTCTTCTTCCGACGATCCTGATTCTGAATCATCTTGAGCTGGTGCTTTTCGCTTGTTGCTTTGGACTGGGATGGGCTCATCCTCGTCGACTTCCACTTCAAGGTCTTCTGACTCGTCATCCTCATCATCCTCAACGTCAACTTGTGGCTCTGCATCCTCATCCAAATCTTGGGCGACTCTCCAGACTTCTTTGGCCTTGAGAATACCTTCCATAATTGGGTGGTCCTTAAAGTTAATCTTATCCCCAATCCCATTAACAAACAAAGCGAAATATGCATTAATAGTGCCCAGGTATGCAGTAAGGGCCGAAAATTTGACTTGGCAAACATCATTGCTGGAAGCCTTCTCTTTCAAGTCAGGTAATTGATCTCTTAACGTACTCAACTCTTTGGCCAATGGAAGTAATTCCGGATACGAAATGTTTAACATATTCAACTTTTCGCTATCATTTAATAATGCGGGATCCTGTTCAGGAATTTGTTCATGTACCACATTGGCTTCGGAGTCCACACTTTCTTTGGCACTTTTTTTCCATTCTTCCAAATCATCTTCTTCATAATAATCCCCGGCACTTAATTCCTCCAAATGCTTTTGTTGGAGTCTCAATGCTTCTTCCTCTTCTAGTTTTGCATCTTCCTCATCCTCCACTTCGTCAGCACCATAATAGTTTTCTCTTGATCTCCCCCATCCCTCATAATCTCCTTCATTTTCATCGACTTCTTCTTCTGATTCATCGTCGTCGTCAGACAATGCCATAACTTCTTCGTCGCTCAACTCATACTCATCTAATATTCGTTAGTAAATCCCTTCTGAAAGAGTTCACAATACATATGTATATGTGCGTGTCCACTCACCATTTGTTTTCTGGCCTCTGGTTGCTTTATTCAATAAAATTTCATCTTGTTCATCATGGACTAAATTCATTCATTAACCTCTGATTCGATATATAACTTTCAGAATAATGCAATCACTTACAAGCATCAATTTCATCCCTTTCAGGATCATCCCAGTGTTCTACTGCCTGGCTACTCGTCTTACTTCGTCTGGCCATCCTTTATCTGATTTGATAGTTTCTTTCCCCGAAAACTTTCAAATCTGAAATTTTCTATTTTTTCCCGGCCCGGAATTTTTTTTTTTTTTTGTGTGTGGTTTTCAAACTCCCAACGACGCGCATTGAATAGCGCGCAGAACTTGGGAATGAGAAATCTCTAGATTCTTTTGTTCACAGAGTGGTATCCCTCTAAAAGGTGGCTTTTTTCGGAAAACCTCTAAATTTATTTCTATTTCCTTGTATAGTTTACAATTTCACAAATTGCAATTCAATTGTCAAATTAAAGGGACAAAATACCCCTATTACGTCATTTTCAGTAAGGGGCAAATGTTTCAGAGATTGACAGCCCTGTGCGGCGGGAATCACGTTTACACAAATATATATAGTGGCACTGCTCTTGGCTGGACAAACTTAAGTGATTCCTTAACAACATGTTTATGTTCTTCACGGTAGGGGGTAAGTGGAGTGAACGAGAGTATGTATGGATTAAGAATAACTAAGGGAACGCATGTATATAGCACAGGATTTTCCTGGCCAAATAAAGGGATTTGAAAATTTACGGTTCTATTGTCCGCATTGGTAAGTGGAGACATGAAAGAAAGGTACACAGTAAATGCTAACAATACCAATCAATGTTAATAGCCATAATAATGCAGTTGAGGCCATAAAGAAGCGAAAGTTTTTCACTTTCTGTTTTATTCCCTTAATTCCTATTGACTGGGGGAAACGTCTCCATTGCACAATCTGCAATTGGAGTCAATCCACTAATGACAGTGCCTTGGACAATATGAAGAAGCAACAGCAGGGAGTGTAAAAAGAAAATGTAATAATTTTATTTATCATTTGATTTGAATTAAAGAGCCGGCTAGTAGTCAGATTATGAGTTAGCATTGTTTTTATATTATTACCAAGGAGTTGTTTACATTATATCTATAAATGAACAGGGAGAAGATCGTTGAATGAATATTGTTTGTTGCACATTGGACATTTACGCAGACGAACATTGAGTCTATCCTTGGCACAGTCGCCGCAAAACACATGGCCGCACGACTTGATGGCAGTATCCTTCCAATTTTTGGAGCACAAGGAGCACAGAGCGATCGAACGCAATGCTTCAATTTGCTCGTCGGAATCAGAACCAGAGGCGGAGGTAGTAAGACGTTTCGTTTCAACCTGTCGCTTTAATTTTTCCACTTGGATTTCCAACGCTCTTCGATTCTCAACTTCCTTTCGAATTGAGCTATCTTTCTGCTTCAGATCGTCATATAACTTTTCAATGTGTCTATTGGAAGAGTCAATGCGATGGTCACGTTCGCTTAGCTTCAGTCTTATGCTTTGAAGTTCTTTGTCACTGGAGACACGAGATGAAATATTGTCTTGGATTTGTCGTTCTAGTTCGCTGACTTTGTTGGTTTTCTGTCGTTCGACCTCTTTGAGTTGCTGGACCAACTCTGAACTCTTGGCCAATTGAGTCTTGAGCTTGCTTGTCTCGTTTGTGAGAATATCCTTAGCCCTCATAGCCCCAAAGTATTTTTCATCCGCCTTGGTCTTCTCTATAGTGAGCTTGTGCATTTTGGCTTCACGTTCAGTCACATCGAACACTTTCGCTGTGGCCTTGGCATGCGCCTTTGCATACGCTTGTTCCAGGCCTGGAATTTCAGCGGCCAGGTTCTTATTCTGTCGCTGCAATTTAGCAACCAACTGTTTTAATTCGTCCACGGAGGCCCCCTCCATATTGTTAGTATTATTAGTGGCATCGTCAGATCCTTCATCCTTAAGTCGTTTAATTTCATCTTCAAGAGTTTTGATTCTGGCCTCCCGAACTTCTAATAACCCTTTAAGCTGTTCGAGGCTTTTATCCAGTTCATGCTCAGCTGCCTTTTTAGTATTTAACTCAGACAACAAGGCGTCTCTTGCGGAACGTATTCTGACAACATCCTGCTCTAACTTTGACATTTGCTTTTCTAATTCATCCTTTTGATCCCGGAAGTTGGCCTTGACCTTATGCAAGTACTCTTCGCGCTCAATCATCAAATCCCTCTTTTCCTTCATTAGTTGTTCATTAGTATAGTTCAATTTACCCATTCGATGTTTCAAGTCATTATTGGTCATTTTGAGTGATTGGAAGGCATTCGATTGTCTCAAGTCGTCTTCGGACAAGTTCATAAACCTAGCGGATAACTCTCTGATGTGGTTGTTCAGGTTGGCGATTTCAACTTCTTGTTTATTTAACTGTTCTTTTTGTTTGGTCACCACAGCCTTGCTTTCCTCCAGTGAGTTTTTGATTTCTTCCACATCTTTTGATAGAACCTCTCCCTTCTTTTCCCCGTTTGTGTTCCCGTTAGTTGCCGTGGCGTCGGTCTGGTCCTGTTGGACGCCATTGCCATTTCCATTATCAGCATTATTATTATTATTACTATTATTCATCGACGCCTTAACTATTCGGTTCAAAGAGGGCGATTCCAACCGTTCCAGTTTCTTTTCAGCCGCAAGGTATTTCTCCGTGATCTCATTTAGTTGGGACGTCAGAGTCTCCCGGTTTAGCTTGAGGGCATCATTTTCACCTCTAATACGATTCAACTCGGCAGACACATGATTGAGAGAATCCTGAAGCTTGGCCGCATCAGGAGAGCTGATGGACTTTATCGACTTGAACACTGGGTCAAGCTTGGATTTAATCAACTCGTTCTTGGGGCCCAAAACACTGGCTTCAAATGATTTGTCTTCATCGTCTACCGCTTTTAATAATAGTGTCTTTGGGATATCGTCCCCACCTGGGATGGTTTCTGGAACTAAATGATTTAACAGATTATCCCACCACACGTCTAAGGCTGAGAATGTCTTTTGCAGGGAGATATATTTGGGCTCAATTTCATTGATTTTCTTCTGTAACAGATCCCGTTCGCGTGAGTAGGTTTTCATCTGACGGAAGATGGCTTCCTTTTGAAACTGGACAAGATCTTCCTGTGTAAACTTTCCCAGATCTTCCTGTTCAACATGTGCCCTTTTGGCACTCTGTGTCGATTCAAAATCAGACGCACGCTTCTTGTCATCCATATTTTAAGCGTTGTTGAAAGACAACAAAATTATATACAAAATAGAAAAAAAAAAAAAAAAATGTGTTCAAGTTGACAAGTTCTAAACCTTCGTGCCGTTAATCAAGCCTTCACAAACCCAGCAGTGATATAAACCTCCCAACGCGCGTTGCGCGAACATCACTCCAAATGGAATCGTGTAGAGCTACCTCAATTGCGGCTTTTCGGAGCAAAAAGAAGCTGCCGGGGTGGAAAATTTGGGCGCAAAGAGTGACTCCGGCGGCTTCTTTATGCTCCGAAAAGAAGCAAAAAAGGTAGCTCCACTTCGTGGAGTCAATCGATAACACTATCATCCGGTCCAAAAAATGAACTCGTTGTGATGTGGTGCGGCTCATTGATAAAAATATCAACGACCCAAAAAGATAGCGGCAAAACAAAGGAGGGAAGATTGTGCTAGTGATAGCTGAAATAACTCGGGTTTGCACCAATCGACAATTCCTGATCCTGTTTGTTTTCAGCT
>PPJG02000060.1:0-61542 GCA_003705695.2 Blastobotrys serpentis
AACATTTTTTTTTTTTTTCTGCATATTTGAAAGTGTGAGACTTGAGAACCAAAGTACCAAGGCATTGGCAGTAAAAAAAAAAAAAATTGTCTATGATATCAGTGCCATCGGCTCAAAAAGATCTAAGCTTGAATTTTGTTGGATAATTTGGAAATATGGGACGTAGGACATGGGGTAATTTTGAGCAAAACAATAAATACTGTGGAAAGGAGTCTACTACCTACCCAATAGACAATATGTCCCTCCCCCTCCAGCTCGCTCCATTCATCACCATTCGACTACTAGAAATGACTTGAAGATCTTTTCTTTTGGCAATTGAACCAGATTTGGAAAGATGGGCTAGTATATGGCACCAATAGGCATTAGTGTTCGCGTCATCAATGAAATGTAAAAGAACTGGAATTCCCGAGTAGAACCGACAGTCTCAATGAGAACCACATTATAGAAAATGTCAAAAAACAAAATAAGCAAAAAGCAAAAAATTAAATTCAAAAATTTAAGATAAATAAATTCCAGGCCGTTAAAAATTACTCCATTGATACAAGCATTTAGTTTCTTTTTATCTGCAGGACTTTTGCTTTGTTATAATCTGCAGTAGTAATGACCGGTTTGGGCGGTCCCAATGTAATTTATATGCAGAGTGATGTTCATGACCTAATTTTAGGTCGAAAACAAAGATAACGCTTTATAGTGGAGAGCTATGGAACCCGCCGCCGGCGCTGGTGCCCAGAAAGGCGGAAGAACTAATTAGGGAGGGAAGAAAAATTATGTAAACTATTAGAAATTATTATTTAGTATTTTCCTCTCTTCTTTTCCTTTTTTACTTTTTTTTTTTTTTTTTCCTTGTTACTTTTTACCTCTTCCTTTCAGTTGAGAGTTTAAATAAGTTTTGCTAGTTCTCGCAGCTTTTTACTTCAATGAAAAAGCTAAAGAGCTTGTTACTAACCCTGGTACTCATATCGCCGTGTCAAGGGTCCTTGCCATTGTCAATCCTTGATGCCAATGCCTGCAAGAACTCCAACCTGTCGGTTGAAGGCCTGAAACTAGAGTACTTCTCACAGAACCGGTCGCTGGCCGTTCAGGGAGAGTTAGCAGGGGTGTCCGAATTGAAAGATCCCGTAGTCACAAATCTCACAGCTAAACAATTTGGCCAGGTGGTGTTCCAACAAACAAGGTCGCTGGGTCGTGGTAAGTATTTTTACCAGGTATTGCAGTTCCCCTCGTCGTCGTCGTCACGAGAGGCCAACTTGAATGTAGCATTAGACTTTTTGAACCAGAAGACGCCTTCGGTTAAAATAGGTTGTTTTTCCGCCACAATTCTTAGCAACACCAAAGAAATAATTGCCCTCCGTTGGGTAACAATTGGGTTGGCATTGTTCAGCTTAATTGTGACGGTGGTCTGTGTGTTCTTTGGAGGCGGCTGGTTTTATCGGTTTCCAAACTTATTAACTTTTTTTTACGCATTGCAGGGAGTGGCCTATTCTGGTTTGTATTCGATTCCTTATCCAAACCTCTACAGGAGGTTCAGCCAGTCGTTTGCATGGTCGGTGGGTATCATCGCCTGGCCTGGGCTTGAAGTTAAATTAGACGACTTCAGATCTCATCGCGAAGGAAACCTGACAAGGTCGAGCGTCGAGACCATCACTCCTCTATCCATATCTTCTTCTATCGGAATTGAAGCATATGTAGAACGAGCTGGTGTGCCATTTGCAGATGCGTTCTTAACGGCTCTGATTTGGTGGGCATTGGCATTGGCGGCGATATTGGTGTGTTCAACCGTGATTCTCATTTTTATTGCAATTTTCAAAAAGACTGGGTTCAGATCCTTCTCTACTATGGGCTCCATTCTCTTTCCCTTTTTCGTCTTGCTCTATCCGGCATGTGTGTTATGGACCACCTTCCAGTTCACCATAGGTGACTCATGGGTAACCTTGTTGCTAGCAGGAATTGCCATTGGACTTTTTACAATGATTCTTTTTGCTGGGCTGACCCACACCATAGCCATGAGGCTAGGACAAAAAGACTTGCCCCTGCCGGAATATACAAGGATATGGCATTTCAGGGCTTTTTGGTTCATCCTAGTCCCGCCGTTTTATTTATTCGCCAAAGGAGCCTTTATTGGGTTGGCCCATTCGACTGCCATCGTACAGATAATAGGAAGCTTGGCAATTGAAACAATCCTTCTCGCAACCGTTGCCGTCTTTCGGCCCTTTTATTCCGAGTTTGTTTCCGGATGTTTCGTCTTTGGACAACTCATCCAAATCACTTCTTTAGTTCTCTTTCTCATGTTTACTAGCCAGATTGGCAAGGCTAACTCTGGTTCAAACAAATACGCCATCGCATTAACCGTCTTACAGAGTGCCTGGTGTATTATTTCCTTCATTTGTCTCGTAATCGGGTTATTCCTGGGGTTCTCCCTCTCACCGCCGCCGGCTCCATCCACGTTTGCCAGTGAATCCTTGGATCTTCCGACACGAGTTAGAGAAATCCCCATGATGCCAAGCAGCCCAGACACGGCTCCGCTGAGCTTTGGTTTTGGAAGCTTTGGTAGAACTGATGATCTGGCTCGTGTTCGCAATGTTTCCAAGAGTTATGGAAACGTCCATGAAGCGCGGTCAGAGGAGTCTATAGAGGCTCCAGTAATCCAACAAGATGAAGGACCCACCCCGCCAAATGCTAACTGATAATTTTAATGATTAATGTAATTTAACTGACTGACTTTATACTGTACTGTTTTCTATTGCAAGCAAATGTAGAATACTAGAGACAACAACGTGATAATGGGGTCATGACCAAATCGAGAAGAGACAAAAAAAAATTTGCAAATTATTGTATCATAGCCCTCTTATTCTTGCCAATAATATAGCTCTTTAATTATGTGAAAATAAATACTTAAATTAATAATAGTAATAATTAATTGAAAGTGGAACAAAAAAACGTATCAAACTCAGAGATTCGCCTTTAAATATGGCTTTTCGTGTTCTGCCGTCGTCGTCTCTCTCCCTCATTTATATTATAGCAAATTAGTATTGGATTGAAGAATAAATATAAAAAGCGAACTATATCTTTTTCTTTTTTTTTTTTTTTTGGAATCAACAAAATGAATAAAAAAAACTAAAAATACAAAAAGGAGAATCGAAATAGTAGGAAGAAAAAAAAAACTAAACTAAACATTAAAAAAGATATAGGTCTTTCACGTCGTCACTTCGTAAACTTTCGTTAAAGGATATTGTAAGTCAGAAAACACGCGATATCTTTTAAAGAATGTTCAATGCAACAACAGCACCGATCAAAAGACCTGGAACGGCGACGTGACCAGCAGCGCCAGTAGCAGCAGTGGTGGAACCAGCAGCTGAAGTGCCGTTGGAGGCAGCACCAGTAGAGGTAGCAATGGCAGAGGAGGAGGCGGCGCCAGAGCTAGAAGCGGAACCAGTGCAAGAAGTGGTGGAGTTGACGAAAGCACTGGTGCTGTTGACAAAAGCGGAGCTTGTGACAACAGCGGAGGAGGTAGTTGGAGCTTCAGAAGAGGTGGTAGCTGGGGCCTCAGAAGAAGTGGTATTCAAGGCAACGGCCATAAGGTTGCCTGGTTCAGAGGAACTGGAGGAAGCTGGGGCACTGGAGCTTGGGGTAACAGTGCTGGTAGCAACAGCTTCATTGACAGCGATGGCAGAGGTCTTGGTGGTCAATGCACTCTCCTGGGTGACGTAAATATAAGAAGTGGAGAAAATAGTGGTGGTAAGTTCAGCACTGGCCAAAGTAGCGGCGGCGGAAAGAGCGAGGGCGGAAAGCTTCATTGTTGTTAAGGTTTAATAAAAGTAAGGAACGAATAAAGGTTGGTAATAAGTGGTTTGAAGAAATGAAAACGGTAAACAACAGAGGGAGGTACGGGGGGTTTTATAAACATTCCTACGGCTGCAGAGAGACATTAAAAAAAATGTTTCACCTGATGTTTCTCACATACCCCATTGGGAAAAGACTGTCCATTTCGGGAGTCAAAGCGAGACATCATTTCCTATCTAGGAAAAGTGGATCTCGGCTTTCCCCCCGTTGGGGAAAATTGTGGTCCATCGCACTATGCAGCTACGCGTATGCCTGACCGAACGATCACTGACACGTCCGATTAACTGAATCGAGGAATTTGACCATCCTAGTCAAAACTAGATCGGGAATTTTCTGGTCTTTGGGCATGTTGTTGAAGGTGTGATGCGTACTGCTGGTCCGTTCTGCCGTGAGTGACTGATGGGCTTCGGAGCTGTCACCGAGGCGGTTTAAGACATTCAATGTCTGCAATGCACTTTAGTGAAACATATGCATTTCAGAAACAAAATATGAGGCTGTTGTGACCCGCAGGTGGTGGTCTGTGCGAGTTCATGTTGACTCAGTTCCTTAATAGTTTTAGATTTTTCAGAGTGGGATGTTTCAAAGGGCTGTTGGGGTGGCTATCGAAGTATTGTCTCTGGCTATTTTGTTGGCTCTTTTTTCCTCCCCCGTTTCTCTCTTTCTCTTACTGTATGGGAAAGGTTGCATATGATCGTTACGGGGGTTAGCGTAATTAGTTTTGATGCAATATGCATGTACTACATTTATATGTAACGGGGAACGCTCCGAGCGTTGATGCTGACTATCTCCCACTGGATCGTCTCCGTGACAACAAGGGTTTTCTCCACGATACGTAGACATCCCAGCAGGCGACGATGATACTGTCATGGGTGTTGGTTAATCCGATTTGCGATAGTCGTTATATACGTTACTTTTGACGTTTAAGGGTTTTATAAACGGAGGTTTCCTAAGTTACTATTGGCCGGTGACTCGGCGGCCCGTTCCATCAAATAATAACCCTCCCTTAATTTCAGGGGGATGCTTTATTTCGATCTTTCAAAATCAAAGGGGTGTCTCAAGTCATCATCCCTTTGGCGGGTGATTTTCATTCATTGAGGTCCAAGTAGGATTCATTGAGATGGTTGGTGGTTTTAGTTCAGACTGTTCCCATGGTGGGAACTTGCGGTTCCTTGAATCCCAGTGTTTAGAATTCCCGACTTTAGGTAGGGGTTCTATACCGTGTAATGGTGTACGTATGTCGTCTTTTAATTTGGTTCGAGTCCATGGATTGTGATCCACAGAATATGCTATTTTCCTTTTACTCAATTCAGTGCCTATAGATGGTCAATTGTATAGATTTAGCCAGTACCTGATTGTCTTATTGTTTGTTCAAATTCCTATCAAACGGTTATATGTTTATCACATTGGCATTGCATATCATGCGTGGGAATCCATTCCATCCAGATCATCACAGATGGGCTACGAAACAAATAGAAACAAACATGCTCATTCTTCTTATGTCCACAGCGAACTTCTTATTCTTTATTTATTTTTATTTTTATTTTTCTCCGAAATGAAGCACAAATCGTAGCTCCGCTTCGTGGAAAAGTTCAGTAAACTGTGTGGAGCATTGGGGTTGGGGTTGTGCTCTCCAGAAGAGTAGCGCCGCACTCAAAATGGGGTTGGTGTATCGTGATAGGCGACAACTTCGAATCTTAGTAGAGTGATTATTCGCTGGGATCGGAAAAACACAAAAAAAAGCGCGCGGGGCGCTGATAACGGAAGCCCGGAGGATTATGTGCGGGACATGCGTGTATAACGTAATTCTTTGTTATCAGTGAGTGGGCGTCTATAAGTGTTGAAGTAGCAACACGACATCAGAAAACAACACGCACACGACCTGCAGTGAAAGGATAGATCTGGAATGGTCATCCACAACGAAAGAGAACACCTCACTGCCGAGGAAGTCAGGCTCCAGGAGGATTTGGATCACAAACAATACTGGAGACGATGGGGACCCTACTTGAGCGAGCGTCAATGGGTAAGTGTTGGAAAGACACAAAGACTCAACACAGACGACAAGATGTACTAACGGGGAATGGCTCTAGGCTACTGTCAGAGAGGATTATTCGTTCAACGGAGACGCTTGGTCGGATTTCCCTCACGAACAGGCTCGATCTAGAGCTTATAGGTGGGGTGAAGACGGGATTGCTGGCGTCAGCGACAACCATCAGTTCATGTGCATTTCGTTTGCATTTTGGAACGAGAAGGATGATTTCCTCAAGGAGAGAATGTTTGGATGTACGGGACACGAAGGTAATCACGGGGAGGACGGAAAGGAATTGTACTTCTACTTGGACAATACACCTACTCATTCATACATGAAGTATCTGTACAAGTATCCGCAGAAGAAATACCCGTACAAAAAGCTGGTCGAGGAAAACCAAAAAAGAGATAGATTTGATTACGAATATGAGATTGAAGATACGGGAATCTTTGCTGAAAACCGCTATTTCGATATCTTCATCGAAACAGCCAAGAGCGAAGACAATGCCGAGGAAATCTTGTTTAGAGTGACGGCTTACAACCGTGGTCCCGAACCAGCCCCATTGCACATCATCCCCCAGGTTTGGTTTAAGAACACTTGGGATTGGGGTCTAGACGAGGAGAAGGATCGTCCGGTACCAGAATTGTCCAAGGAGAGCAAGTATATGATCAAGTCCAAACACTGGCGATTGGGCGAGAGATATGTGCAGCTATCAGCCTCGCCTGGCATAGCTTCATCCGACTTGGATCCAGAGTTGCTTTTCACGGATAATTGCACCAACAAGGAAAAATTGTTCGGGGTGAAGAATGGTACAAAATACTGTAAGGATGGGTTCCACGAATACATTGTCGATGGTAAAACTGGAGCTGTGAATCCTGAACACAAGGGAACAAAGTCATGTGCCTGGTACGCATTTGAGCAGGAAGATGGTATCCCACCAGGGGATTTCGTTACGGTCCGATTCAAGTTTACCAACGTCAAACCACAGGCCGGTGCTGACGAGGATTTCAACGAAGGCGAATTTGACCGCATCGTGGATAAACGTCAAGATGAAGCGGATGATTTTTACTTCCATGTATCCCCATTGCCAAAATCGGACGAATTGAGAGATGTCCAGCGTCAGGCATTAGCAGGAATGCTTTGGAACAAACAATTTTATCATTTCATCCACAGCCAGTGGAGATCTGGGGACCCTGCTAGTCCACCGCCACCGCCAGACCGGCAAAATGTCCGTAACAATAACTGGGAGCACATGCACATTGACGACATTTTATCCATGCCAGACAAGTGGGAATATCCTTTCTTCGCCTCATGGGACAGTGCATTCCATTGCTTGCCACTGGCTATGATTGACCCTACATTTGCAAAGAAGCAATTGGACTTGTTAACCCGGGAATGGTACATGCACCCTAACGGTCAAATCCCCGCCTACGAATGGAACTTTTCTGACGTGAACCCGCCAGTGCACGCGTGGGCTACCTTCAGAGTGTTCAAATTGGAACGCAAGATGTACGGCCGACAAGATTTGGAATTCTTGGAACGTGTGTTCCAAAAATTGTTGCTCAACTTTACGTGGTGGGTGAACAGAAAGGATTCTGGAGGCAAGAACATCTTTGAAGGAGGGTTCCTCGGGCTTGACAACATTGGTTTGTTTAACCGATCAGAGCCACTACCTACGGGGGGTGTTCTGGAGCAAGCAGATAGTACTGGCTGGATGGCCTTCTTTTGTCTACAAATGCTGAATATTGCCTTGGAACTGTCTAAACACCGATCGGTTTATGAAGACATTGCGTCCAAATTCTTTGAACACTTCTTGTTCATAGCAGATGCCATGAGTTTCAGAAAAGTTGATGGAAAGGATAGAGCTCTATGGAACGACGAAGACGGGTTTTACTATGATTCTATTTCATGGGGTGGGCCATGGACGCAACAATTACCTGTCCGTTCCTTGGTGGGCTTGATCCCGCTGTATGCATGTCTGACTTTGGAGCCCCAGATCCTCAACAAGTTCACATCGTTCTCGAAACGGGTGAAATGGTTTGTGGAGCACCGTACGGATATCACGGAACGAAACATTGCTAGCATGAGCAAGCGCGGGTCGGAAGATCGACTGCTGCTTGCATTGGTCAATAAAGAAAGGCTGCAGAAGATTCTTGAAAAAATGCTTAGCGAGGATGAATTTTTGAGTGAATTTGGCATCCGATCGCTGTCCAAACATCATAAGGATCATCCATATGCTATGGATGTGAACGGCCAATCGTTCCGCGTAGACTACACTCCCGGTGAATCGGTTTCTGGACTCTTTGGCGGCAACTCCAATTGGAGAGGACCAATTTGGTTCCCTACCAACTTTTTACTAATTGAGTCATTGCAACGGTTCTACATGTACTATGGGGACGACTTTGAAGTTGAGTGTCCGACAGGATCGGGAAATTACATGAACCTTGCACAGGTGTCTGAGAACCTGCAGCATCGGCTGATCAAATTATTTGTGCGGGATCCGGACACGGGGGGACGTCCCTTTACCGGCAGTTTGGATGAAAAGTATCATGCAGTGTGCGACCAAGATGAATTTTTCAAGGACTATGTTTGTTTCCACGAGTATTTCCATGGTGACAATGGACGTGGGTTGGGCTCCCAGCATCAATGTGGTTGGACGGGATTAGTTGCAAAATTAATCCATGACACTGGCATGTCATGCAGCCGCGACGATGCACCTAAGACACCCATTGCGACTGCAGAGCATTATTTTGACGATGAAATCAAACGCACCCCAACCAAACGACGCCATCACCGAAGAAGAAGCAGCGCCAAACTTCCCCGTAGATTTTCCCACAGATCCGGTGAAAAGTCTTCGGCCTCAATGTCCACCGAACATAGCGAAGTTGAAGTGGACAATGAGGATGTGGCTGAAGAGATTCGACGCGCACTCGAACGTCAATTGAATTTGGCCAATCAAGAAGAATTGGAAACTCGGATGGGCTGAAAAATTATTATTATTATATATAGTTATATATATATAGAGAGAGAGATAAACCTGCTCTAAAAAACGAGATATTTGAACAAATAAAAAAAGAACAACTACGCAATATATTTACATCTGGAAATTGACCATGCCGCAGCGACCAATCTGGCATTTTAAGGTTGCCGAAGATTGTCCGAAGATATAATAATTAAAATTGCACTTTAAAATTTCATTCCAAGCTTCTGCAAGGCCGGCTCGACAAACGTCAACAGCCAAAAAAGAAACTAAGCTATATATGCCATGTGAGGAAAAAAAACGACTTTGAAACAGACTCGCATACATAGTATTAGGCCTAACTGACCTATAATAAAGGTAACAATGTCTGAGACTCACATTAGCTAGAACAAGACTCAAATTACACGAACGTCGGCTGTGAAGAAAGAAGTGTCATTTTCATGTTGAACGTGACCCGGGGTGTGGAGAGAGAGAGAAAAAGCCAATCTTTTCACAAGTCGGGGCAGTTTTTCCTGTGAGTTTCAAAATCACCACAAAAACAAACAAAATAATATATCACAACA
Organism: Blastobotrys serpentis; assembly: GCA_003705695.2. Taxonomy (NCBI): domain Eukaryota; kingdom Fungi; phylum Ascomycota; class Dipodascomycetes; order Dipodascales; family Trichomonascaceae; genus Blastobotrys; species Blastobotrys serpentis. The sequence goes on from PPJG02000060.1 coordinate 9,410, forward strand.
AAACAAAGCAAAAGATAATCTAAAACAAGCAATGAAATAAAAAAAATGGCACTACCCGTACATTAAAGGGGAAAAACCCGTATATGAGAGTCATGTATCTGCATGCCTTAATCTCTAAGCGGGCTTATACATGATCCGAGTTATAAGAGGAAATATACCTAAGAGTTGAGTGGGTCACAATATACGCGTATCATGCCACTTCCGAAAAAAAAAAGGGGGGGCAGGGTTATTGGAGGAATTAAAAAGGAATTAAAGAAGCAAAAAGAAAAAAAAAATAAATAAAAAAAAAAATAAATTAACAAAAAAAAAACAAAAAAAACAAAAAAAAAAATAGACGCTGAGGCTCAAATGATAGGAAATCACAAGCGTCGGAGAAAGTCTAGGTGAATATTATATTGTAAATGATTAGTAGTGCAGAATAGAAAAAAAAAAACAAAACCATTAGACGCCCAACTTAACGGCTGGCCGACTGTCAGTTCAACCAGTTACCGTATTATTAGAGCTTAAATCAGAGCGTTAAAAAGGGTTGATTTTGATAGCTTGAAGATATTAAAGAGGAAATATGGAAATAATATTGAGAGATCAACATGACTTGAACCAGTGAGAGGAGAGATAGTACCCGGGGTTTGAGACAAAAGCAAAGAGAGCTTTCAAGGGTTAAAAGTAGGGATTTCGTAGTTAACATTTATTTTTTTGGGGTTCTTTTTTTTTTTTTTTTACTTACTTACATTTATTTATTTTGTTTTTTCTTTTTCTAATTTTTTTTTTTTTTAATCCCGGGAACGAACGACAGGAGAGAGGGAGAGAGAGGTGATATAGTTAGAAACAGTGGCATTTGTATGATTTGAAAGATTTCTTTTTTTCTCTTTCTGGTTTCTTTTTCTTTTTCTTTCTTTCCTTTTTTTTTTTTTTTTTTTTTTTTTTTTTTTTTTTTTTTTTTTTTTTTTTTTTTTTTTTTTTTTTTTTTTTTTTTTTTTTTTTTTTTTTTTTTTTTTTTTTTTTTTTTTTTTTTTTTTTTTTTTTTTTTTTTTTTTTTTTAGTGCTGTCAATTTTTTATAACGCACACCTAATAAGTGCATACAGTACCAGAGACATAGACACAGATACAGACAGCTCGCGAAAAGAGAGGACTTAGCATTTTAATTAGCAGTCAAAAGAACAGGACTTGGGTTTCTAGTTTTGCCTTGTTATCTGATAGACCAGTGGAAATTGCAGAATATTGGCCCCATTGATGAGGACAGATGAATTATGTCAACGTTTCGAGAAGGATCCAACAGCCCGAATCGAAATAGACCGAGTCCGGAACCGTCGTCAAGCACAGCAATTGGCACACACGTTTGTATCTGTACACACACCTCACGAGTGCCCCGTCCCAGAAATGCATTCATCCTCTATCGCCAGCATCATCATTCGATAGTAGTGGCAGAGAACCCGGGCAAGACCAATCCGGAGATTTCCAAGATCATAGGCGAACAATGGCGCTCGCTCCCGCAGAAGGAAAAAGAGTTCTGGATTCATCTGGGCGACGAAGAAAAGAAATCGCATCTGGAGCGTTTCCCCGACTATAGATACCAACCTCGACGGAGCTCCAAAAAGAATAACGCAAACAACTCAAACAACCAATCTAATTCTAATTCTAGCAACCACAACTTTCAAGCAGATCCCGGAATCTGCCCAGTTTGCAAGGGAATCACCCCAGCAGGCTTGAATCAAAGTATTAACAACGTTAACAACAGTACCACGGTCGGCCCCCAAGCATCATCCAACGTCGTCACCGCTCACACAGGTCCAAATGTCCAAGATTCTCCCCAATCCCCGCATATTAAACAGCAGCAGCAACACCAACAACAACAACAACATCATGCCTTTTTCTCCCCCTTCCATCATAATAATCACCATCAGTTCCCGGCAACAAGAGCAGCCTATTATGAAGAATTGAAACATTCCTCAACTTCATCCGCATCTTCTTCCACCGCGTCTTCGCGTCACTATTCTTCAGGCTCCTTTTCGTCTCAATCCAGCAGGAATGCCAGTTTGGCCTCTCTTCCAGGTTCTCGTTCCTCAGTTTCGTCTATAGGTTCAGAGTCTGCCCATCCGCCCTCAGGAGCCTCGGCGCTTCCAAGGATCATCCCACGTCCCCAAGATGATCTCAATAATCCGACTCCTCCTCCACCTCCTCCCCCTGGCCCACATTCTGCAACCACCCCGACAAACCAAACTCCCCATTCCCCAGCTACTCCTCCGCCAGGAAGTCAGATGCTAGCATGGCCATTCAACTACCCCCGAAGCCCCCATGATTCCCCTCCTCCCTCAAACAAACCGTTCTATCCACCACCACCCCATCCTTCTCAAGTTCATTCCCATCCTCCTGCTCCTCCTCCACCACCACCACCTCCATCATCCCATTCACATCATCCGCATCATCCGCATCATCATCACCACCACCAATTACATTCATTCCAACATCATCACGGCCCATTGATCCCCGGCCCGTTGTCGACGGTCCAGGAGGAAGAAATGAGAGCAAAGAAACGACGAATGTCGTCTCATTATGATCCAGTGTCTCAGCATCCCCAACCAACGTCAAGAATGGAACGATATCAATCGGCAATTGCATTAGTTCAAGCACCATCTTCAAATACACCTACCCCACCACCTCCGCCTTCAGCAACTTCCGCAGTATCCCAACAACACACGCCAATATCCACGTCTGCAGCCACAGAACTGTCCGTTCGCGAAAAGGCTGACGTTCTCTCGATGATCTGTGAACCCGCCGGTTCGGCTACTTCAGGATTCGGCAAAATCGTAGCAGTGGAAGGTAAGGATCGCGAAATGGTAAAGAGACTTTGCCATCTCCTGTCAGAAAGGCTTGAACAACCCTCCATATCTGACGGGTTGTATTGTTCCCCAGTCATTGCCCAGGATCAACCCCAACACCTAAATCACCCAGCAGCCGTGAATATGTGGAAAATTGCATGGCTTCATCAATTAGTTGCAGACCTGCCTAAGAAACGAGCAAATTATTCCATTCTAGGCGGCTATTTAATGGCCATAGTCGACGATCTGGCAATCCAAGATCCTATAATACCCAAGTATGACAATCGCCCAGCACCGTCATCAAATATCTCATCTGCCCATTCCTCCCCCGGTCTTGCATCTGATACGGATACTGCTTCAAGTATTTCCCTCGCCCCAAGGCCCGCATCTACTGGAGAAAGTTTCTTGGGTGACAGTGAAAACCATCTTGATTATCGACACAAATGGATGTCTTCAGTCAACATGTTGAAGGGCCTACCCGCCCCAGATTTTTTGGTCTATGTACAATCTGCAGGTCTTACACAAGCTGAGGTGGCCGTTGCTGAACTCAAATCCGGCATGAAGATGCTTGTTCTTGGTGGAAATAAGGATCTTGAGGATAAACTAGTTGACAAGATTTATGACATAATAATCCAGCAAAAATAATAATAGTAATAGTGCATGAGATCTATAATAATGATGACACAATAATATTCCTTTTAGCCACAGTCACACCCTGTGATAATATCTCTTTTGGCTTCTGCTGCCATAATGAAAAAAATTCAATACAAATTAAATAAATTACCAAAATTTACTCGCAATTACTAAGAAGATTAGGATCACAAGAATAGTTATGATGGCAACCGTGATTATTCGGTTGGTAGCCATTCTGCGTGCCATGCCTCGCAATGTTCGAATGCTCTTATCCACATAAGAGTCTGCCTCCATCAATGTGTTTCGTGAGTTCATAATCTGCTCGCGCTGTCCCCTTAGATCAGTCAAAATATTGGCCCCAATTGTTTCCGTCTCATTGGCAACTCGCTGCGAGTCCCTCAACCGTTGGCTGGATCTATCCAAACTCGCCGTCCCGCTCAGCAATTGTTGTCTTTGATCTAAAGCAATGTCGTCTGAATCCTGTGGTCCTACTCCTGAGTCTCCGCCACCGTTCCCATAATTTCCAAACAACGCTTGTCTATCAGCCTGCTCGGCCGCTGATTTGGCATTTTGCTTTGCTTTATCCACATTCGAACGATATTCCCGTAATTGCGCATTGAACTTGCCTCGTTCTGATGATGCAATGTTTTGTACTTCAACCGACATTTGGTCCAGAATCTCATAAGCCTCTTCAATGGCTCGTTCAATGGCCTTTTGTGTCGTCTTTCGCTGGCTGCTCTCCTGTTCAGAAAGCTCTTCAAGCTTCTGAGTGATTTCCGAGTATACTATTTGGAAATCGGAATCATAGTTTCCAAACAACTCTGTTCCTGTCTGTGCCATGCTATCCAATATATCAAACAATCAGTCCCCTTGGTTTGGTTTTGTACCTCTATCGCTGGAACACACAATGCTAGAGTGTGTGTGTGGTGGCTGGGATGTAACATCGGCATCCCGGTGCAAAGGATTACCGATATGTACGGCTAAACCATATGTGCGGCTGTACACATCATATTCGCGAGCGCGGGGCCCCCGCGGGTAAGGAAAAAAGTAAGTTATACGTTGAGCTGTCACTACCAACATGCACTCAGGGCTGTTTCCAATCGGGAAGTTACATTATGCACTCTATATGCATAGCTTGTAGGAATCGTCCAATAATATTCCTAGTTAGGTGCGGCGCCTAGCTCCAATAACATTGTAGTTGTAGAATTAGGGGGTTTTGCCGATCCCTTTAGAACCTTGAACTAGCACAAATTGTAATTACTTGCCTGAGTAGTTATAATAGGACTTGTATTAGACAGCGTCATTGATATTACGCTCTGTCACCATTGGCTGTGGAATCTTGTTCCATCGCGATAACTTCTGGTGTTGATGATGATTCGAACGCAGTAGTGCACAGTGTCCCTGTAGATTATTAGACGGATCCTAAAGTAATTACCAAACCTAATCCTGAGAGAGCTGAGATTGGAATCATCTTCGAGATAATTGTTAAACTGAACTAAACAGTCTCCCATTAACCTGGCTGCTGGCTGGCTTTTTACACCAGCGTTACCTGAAATATTAAACTTGGAGATTGACCCTGAGGAAAAGTCGTACTGAGAGGTGTATTATATATAACAATATATATAGCGGAGCAATTAGTTTAACAATGGCTGTATATTCAAAGCAATTGGCTAAATAATAAAGCCTGAAGTAGTCGTTCAATTGTTTCTGAATGTTTGAATATATTTTGATCTGTATCTGTACAATACTTATGGGGAGTGGTTATTGCTTTCAGGGTGTCGGAGAAACCTTTGGGCTCGAAGTGTCCTGAACTCGATGATGCCGAATCTTCGCAATTGAAATAACAATGGAGGGTCAAAGACTCCGTTTTGCCTTTCCGTGAACTCTTAGTCCATAACTGTATGTTACCGAGAAAATCATGAAATGAAAATAGTAATAATTCTAATTCTCAATATATATGAAATTAGGGCCGTTCAATCAGCCCGTCACCTACAGCATTGTGATCAGCGTCAGAATCATTGGCATAGTTCTCTTCCTGAATGCCTCGCTCTAAGCTTTCCGGTGGTGAAAGAGATATCATACAGATCCATTTTGGATAGCTTGGGCACAAAACTATAGTCAATGGGATTACAACATCCGGCTATTCGTGAGATTTTATTGGCTACATTTATTCAATTACTTGAATTTATCTTGTAGAGACTTGAAGAGTGCTGCGGGCCGAAAATAATTTGTCAGCTTTTTCAGGAACATACTTAGGGTGGGATGCATGCAGCCGGTGGAGTGTACTCCGATCTTTCGGGACAATGTTACATTGTGGGGATATTTTTCCGGTTAAAAAGGCCAGTTTTCCGCACACATTGTTTCAAGAAACATAGAGAAAAAAAATGTATACTTGTAATTGGGGTATTTTAGCCACTGGAGGCATCGCAAAGACTTTTGTTAAGGATTTGATCCTGGATCCTAAGACCAGAGATGTCGATGACGTGCAGCACAAGGTTATTGCTGTTGCTTCATCCAGCTCTCAAGCCCGTGCCGGAGAATTCGTCAAGGAAGTTGGCCTTGAGGGCTCAGGAGTTGAATGTTATGGCAATTATAACGATCTGGTTGCAAACAAGGACGTTAGCATCATCTATATTGCTACACCACATGGATTGCATTATGAACATGCCAAGTTGGCTCTGAACGCTGGCAAGCACGTTTTGTGCGAAAAGGCATTCACAGTTAACGAGCAGCAAGCAGCTCATTTGATTAAGATTGCCAGGGAAAAGAATTTGTTCTTGATGGAGGCCGTTTGGACCCGATTTTTCCCATTATCTCAAAACTTGCAAAAGCTGTTGTTTGAAGATAGAATTTTGGGAGATCTCATCCGAGTGAGCGCAGATAACTGCATCCCCTTCGATGTCGAAAACTTGCCATTGTCCCATAGAATGCTGGATCCTAAGCTCGCTGGAGGTGCTTTGTTGGATCTTGGTATCTATGCGTTGACTTGGATCTTCATGATCGCATTTAGAGATCCGAAGAATGGCGGCTCAATCCCGCAAGTGGTTTCCACCATGGTCAAGAACCCACGAACCCAAGTCGACGAAACCACCAACATGGCTTTGATGTTCCCAGGTTCTGGCGTAAATTGTACTGCCACCACTTCTATGAAGCTCAGATCGACTGAAGACAGCATTTGTAGAATCGAAGGTGAGAAGGGAGTTGTTACAGTCCAATGGGCCCCATTCAGACCTGAATCTTTTACCCTCTATCTGGATAGGGATTACAGCAAGGTCTCTGACATTACTGTTACTGGTTTTGACAAGCCAGGTGAAAAGAGAACTTTTGAAATCCCTGGTAAGGGCATGTTCTGGGAAGCCGATGAATGTGCCAGATGCATCAGAGACGGAAAGCTCGAATCCCAAGTTATGCCATTGGAAGAAAGCAGAATTATCATGGGTGTCATGGATAAGGTCCGACGTGACAATGATTTCTATTATCCAAAGGAAATTGAGCGATGCGATGCTTGAGTGGTGTTCGTGTAGCAGTAACTAAATTTTCGAGTATTTAATTGAATAAACCTGAAAGTATTACTTTAAATTGCCGCCTGGCCAATGCCTCCGGCGGCTTCTTTTTTCTCCGAAAAGAAGCAAAAAAGGTAGCTCTGCGAGGCAAGGTGTTCTAAATTGCAAATTCCATAGCATGGTGTTTTGTGTTTACATTTACTAGAATAATTGAGCATAGTTCAACTTTCCTAGCATGCCGTATTAATATTTACGTTAATTCAAGTCCGGTAATATTAAATAATTTGCAGAGATTTTAAGGAGAAATTCTATAAGAGTAGTACACCTTGATGACTTGTGGTTTAAAAAATCCAGTTCTCTCTAAATCGTTAAACAGAACAAGGGACAGAGCCCTAGGCCTATGTATTCCCGATTAACATTGCTGAACTCAGAGGCCACGGTGGTTGGTATTGAAAGACATGAACTCTTCCTATTATTATTAATGGCCCCCTGCAGAATAGGATTGGTTTCTGACGCAGAATGAAAAAATTGGGTGAATTTTTGGACATCTAAGGAATTTAAGCCTTTCTTTCTCTCAGGCATCCTCCACTTTGGGTGTTGGCCTTTCAGGCCAATGGTTCGTTCAATGAAGTTACGAAGTAACTTTATTTACTAGATGTGGGGATACTGGAATAGTCAGTTTTCTCAACAAAGCCAGTCCTGGCTTGTCAATATAATTCCAACAGGTCCGGACAGGTCCATTATCAGGGAATTTTAAGGACATTAGAAGAGGAAATGATTGCAGTATTAGAAATGAATCTAGGGTTGTTAAGAGAAGCAAAATCTTTGAAATAGTATATATAATTTTTAAAATGTAGTTTGGTGCTCAGAACCGAGCCGCCTTTTTCCGTAGCTGTTTCAAATGCAACCCAGCTCGGGGAAAGGTTTTGCAACAAACGTCAAAATGGTAAGGGTCGAGTAAAATGTCTCCGGCTTTTCCGAAAAGTAGCACAAAAGGTAACAGCTGCCAGGCGTAAAGGCAGTGCTTTTGGTTCTTTTCTAGAAAAGAACGCAGCCCGCAGGGCACTCTTGGCTCAAAGCGGGGTTGCCCAATCTCGCAGTTCAGAAACACTAGACTTTACTACATTCTATATTTGTCTATACCAAGAATAGTCCAAGAGTATGTATGTCGCGTTGCTGGGGTCGAAAAAATGGAATGATATAAGGGGCCAGATTCTTTCAAGGGTTCAGGCGTCAGGTTTCATTTACACCCACCTACCCTTGGAAGAATGGAGATTCTGGAGATGATATGCAAAAAGAAAAAAAGACGGTTTACAATTCCGGATTGCCATAGTCTTTGTAGTTGTTCTTGTGTTGATGCAGGGATCTTTTTAGGGATTGAGCGAGGCCGATCCTTCGATGGATCTATCTATGAAGATCACCTCAGAGAAAGGTGAAATTGTAAAGATTGATGAAGATGTCAGTATAGTGCAAATTAGATTACAAATTAAATAGGATATTATACAATGCGGAGGGTAAGAGTTAGTATGTGTTCGAAAAGTAAGGATTCATCTTTGCATTGGAATTGACGAGTAATGCTGGTGATGATGAAGATGTGCGGGAGCTGGGGTAGGAATGATTTGCTTGCGATCAAAATCGACGGGAGATAAAGGTGGGGTCAATGGAGCGGTTGACGGAGTGACAAGGAGAGCATTGGGGTTCATGTGGAGGTAAGATTGGACTGTCTTGAGGGTTGCGTTAAAGGAGGATTTGGCATATTTCTTGGCGAGACTTGGAGATGGCGATTTGGCACAGGCAAGCAGAGTGTTGATGCAATTGAGCTGTTGAGGCATGATTTGAGATGGCAGGAGCTTGCCGTTGATAGAATCGGCCAAAATGATTGAGGAGTAGGCTACCAAGGAAGGAAGCATGCCGATGAAGTCTTTGTGATACAAAGAAAGTTCGCAGAAGAAGCGGGCCAGATGGCACGAGCTTGGATGTAGGCGCAAGAATGATTCTATGGTTGGATGGCCAATGGACCAGTCTAGGGTCGAGAGAATGTGGGATTCCATTTGAACAAACATGTCCGGGTCGTATGCATTGCAACACATTGTGGTGAGCTCCTTGAGCGTTGGAGTGTTGACTTTCTTGTCTTCGTATTTGGAGGCAATCCAGAGGGCGGTGCAGCCAACTAGCTGATAGTGCTTCTTGTACACGACTCTCATGGAGCAATATCGGTCAATGATGGACATTGTGAGAAAGAGTGTTTCAGGAAGAAGGTTGAGCGAATAATGGCAGTCTAATAAAAAATCAATCAAATGAGGGCGCATTGACCAGTCCAACTCAGGCTGGATGTCAATCATGTTGCTATCGGGCAGATTTTTCAGTTCCAGTTCCTTCATATAGCTGACGATTTCATGGTTATAATTGTCGAGTTTAGACATGTTTAAAAGGAGTGAATAGAGCTGAGGGAATGTGAATGATGATAGTGATAATAAAATAAAACCCTACACAGATTTACGTCTTATTATATATCGGCCCTGATCCCATTGCTCTTTTCTTTTGCTTCGGCGCCCACACACTAAGCAGGGGGATCTGAAATTAATAAAATTCCTACTACAATATAAGCTATTACATAACCCTTCTCCTTTCCACAGATCGCGTCGCATTGCATTCTCAAAGGGGCTCGGCCCGACTGGTTGGCTCAGTTAGTCCGTTCTTCTGGTAACAAAAAAAAAAAAAAAATAACACGCGAACGTTCGCGTGTCAGCTATACGGCCCAAAGAACCGGTCAAGGTGGTAATTCGTTACGAAGTTCGTCTATTAGAATGCCTTTCTGACTATTCTCGGTGGAAGAATTCTACGAGACAGTTTCACGTCATATCCGCCCGAGAGATCTCGATTGTCCATTATTGACATAATTCCCCCAACCCCTGTTGTTTTGTGTCAAACTTTTGAAGGCGGTGCGGCTGGAGTCTTTCTTCTTGTTGTAATGGGGCATGTTTGCGTGGATCGACTGCTGATCTGGATCCGGTAAGTGGGAGAGCGAGGTACATCCATCCGTGTTTTATGGTACGGGGGAGGTTCGTTTTCGTGTACTTAGGTTTGTTGGGCATGAGCCAGGGTCGAGCTCTATTAGGCCAATTGGGGCTTTCTTTTAGCTCAATTTTAAAGCTTTTGTTGTAAATAGTCGGGTTGACGGATGAACAGGGGTCCGATTGTATTGCTACAACTGGTTAAGATCTTCACTCAATGGATCTTATTATATATCTGTCAAATGTAGGATGCATATACGCACAGTGTGAATGAAGGGACCTGAGGAGTCGAGTTCCATTGATCAGGAATTAAATATATCTAAATTACTACTACTGCATACTCACCATCGCTCAATTGACTCTGTACTTCCTAATACCTTCCGGTTCTCATCGTCAATTGCCAAACCCAATCCCCTGCAACTTCATATCGGGGGTCCCGGGATCACTGAGTCACTAGTTCTACCAGGTACCGAATTTGATCACCGATCTGTGTACCGGAGCGGCCTTTGACACTCTGCATTATGTCCGAGGGCGTTTGCAAATAAGGTAGAAATGTACCTTAGATGGGTCCCGTAAAGTACCTGCACCAAGCCGTAAAGGTATTAAGACATTCAGTATCACTATTTTACAGACTCCAAGTTTACTTACTAGTACAAATTTCAACATGTTCTTCTCTCTTTTTTTTGTTTGTTCCTTTTCTTTTTTCTTTTTCTTTCCTGAAAAATAATTATTTCTCGGAACACTCTGGTTGGTTCAATCAAGCCCACTCCACCTGACAGCTGATCGTTACGTCAAAAAGCCCAAAAAAGAAAAGAGAATTTCCATTATCTTCGCTTCATCACTCCTAGAAATAACCCAACCGAAAACCAGTATCAACTCATTGACCCTTTTTACTTTTTTTGGAATATAATCATTTAATATATCGTTTTCAGAACCTTCAACCTGCAGACTACATTCTTCACGGATTCACAGCCTGCAAAGCCACCCACGCCTCATTTCAAGCGGAAGCTAATTATTTCGTTTCAGGTACTACTGTTTCATGCAAATTTCAGGCGGGTGCAATTGAAAAGCTTTCATCTCTAAAAGCGGTGGGTTTTCTTTGTCTACGGTACAATACAACTGAGCTCAAAACTAATCCTGAGACTCAGCAGCCCCAACCCTCGCAAGCGGAGGAATTGACTCTTCTTGTTCCAGAACTTCCAGGCTCGCCGCCGGAAGAGCCGCAGCAGATTCGAAATAGATCGAAGCGGGCTTAATTGGGCAATGCACAACCTGGATTTGGAATCCCATGGGAATTTATTTCACACCTCCTTGAAATAAATAATAATAACAAATATAATAAATCGACAAAATGAAAGAGTAATAAAAATAAAAAAAAAAAAAATAATAATAATAAGTTGTTAGGGTAGTTTGCCGCAATGAGCGTCAGTGGGGTCCCAATGAGGCATGTGGATAATATTACCCCTGGATTCAGCAGATCTCGCATAAGCGACACAATATAATAAACACAACCCTTCATACCGATATATTACCACAACTAGCTATTTGTCTTACGTCGTTTCCAAGCTTGGTAAAAGTCATGCTTAGCTTTATAGTCCAGCGTTGATCCAATCATCTTCAGCCTTCCGACCTGACAGATTAGCGAGGCGATGTCTGAAACTTCACCGGGCAAGGCGGACTTGCCAATGCGCACATAGCACCCTATTTTGACTGTGGCCACCGCCTTCAACAGCCATGAAACACTGCTCTCCGGAAGAGGCGTGGTAACGGTTTGAGGGTCGTATTTTAACCCAATTGGGAAAACCTTGGCTTTAACGTCGTCTCCCAACTGTAGATTCTTATTCATTCGGATGGGCAACAATCCCCTACCGTTGGAAGTGGTTCCTTCTGGGAATATGATTACAACTTTGTTGGCGTGTTGGCGTTTATAGATATCAACTAACGGAACACCCTCTGCAGTGGAGTTCAATTTTGGCAATGTCAGAGACCGAAAGAACAACCCCATTGGAGAACACTCCACAAAGCTGTCCCTCGCTCCCGCTGGAAGGACAAAACAAACCTTCCCAAACAACGCAGAGTACACTAGCCCATCTAACGGGCTGATGAAGTTACTCAACACAACATCTCCAGGTCTAGGCAAAACATTTGTCTTACTCCTATTCCGCTTTCTATCTTCACTAGACACGTTCCAACTTAAGACCCCCATGACCATTAGTATAAATTTCAGAAAGTGGTGACGGCCTGGTAGCCATTGCACTATAACTGCGTATACCAGCCACAATACGGTCACCAGGGGTAATTTAAAAAGAGCCACGATAACTCCTAAGACAATGTTTACCCCTCCTTGATTTACTGGTAAGAATGGAGCAATTCCTGTGCCCTCATCCCGATATTTCGAGAACTTTTCCATTTCCTCGAAGGTTCGGTTGTGTCTATGTTTTGGGATCGGTCAATTGTAAGGATACCCCCCGAAGTTAGGTTTTCCAAGGAATTTCCCCGATCTGCGTTTTCCAAGAACACCATCCAGAACTATGTGAAATTTTTGGATCTTTCACGCAGTTTGAGTGTATTCTACAGAAGGAAGGTGAAAGCTAGTATTTGTATATTTGGGTATTCATATTCGATCATGAGGTATTATGCATTTCAAACTGGCATTTTCTATGCTTCACCTGTCATTTTTTTCATGTCGCCAATTGACAAAACAGATGTTTTTGGTGATTCAGTTAGCAAATATACACGAATATAATGTTCTCAAATCATATCCCAGCTGAGGCTGGCTAGCTTCATAGAATGTGGTCTATGAATCTGGCAAGCCGTTTTATGTCAGAAAACGGCTTTTTGGATCATCGGGCCGACGTGATAGTTTTTCAACAAAATGCATCGTTTGGTATCCGAACGGGCACAGAAGTTCCTGGAACCATACACGAAAAGAACACTGAGATGGGCTCTAGCGCGGAAGATGGCGTTCGTGGCCACTGGGGTGTTTGCAAAAACCGTTGTGTTTGGTCTCTTTGACACCAAGGTTCACAACTTGGACATTTTGCAGGAAGCCTACAAACAGAGTAAAGTGGAAAAAAGGGGATTATTAACTGTGATGAATCACACCTCTGTAATTGATGAACCTCTCTGTTGGGGGATACTGCCATACGATTATTTATTTAGTCCTCACCGAATGAGATGGACGCTGGGCGCTGAAAATATCTGCTTCAAGAACAGATTTTTATCCAAATTCTTCTCACTAGGCCAAGTACTTGCCACAAAGCGGTTTGGCGCAGGTCCGTTCCAAGGATCTTTGGACGCTGGAGTGTATTTGTTATCCAGAGAAAACAAGGAATATCCTGAATGGGTCCATACCTTCCCAGAATCTGTGGTCCATCAACCTAAGGAACCGCACCACAACACACTCAAATATTTCAAATGGGGCGTTTCACGGCTGATTTTGGAGCCGGATAATCCGCCAATTGTGGTTCCAATATTTACTAAAGGTCTAGAAAAGGCAATGCCTGAAGATAGGACTTCGTTCATCCCGGGTAGCATCCAACATCGGGTGGAGTTTAATGTGGGGCAGCCAATGGAGCTGGAGACGATAAATTCATTCCGGCAGGAATGGAGAGAGCTGGTTTCAAATGGAACATCCGACAAAGAGGATTTGACCGAGACCCTGAAGTTTGGTGATGAGGCACAATCGCTCCGTAGCAAGGTTGCTGATGCAGTGCGAGGTACATTGGAAAATAACGCTAGATTATCCATGTATGCAGAGCAATTACCTCCTGACCAAGAGAGGTTTAGGTCTCCCGAATATTGGAAACACCCGGACATAGCGATCCGGAAAATGAAAAACCAAGAACATTAGTGCGTAGTATGTAGAACTATAGAAACGCGTATTAACAGCTGTGCATAAATACGTTGATGGTGCATCTATGCCTTCAGCTGTCTCTCCTGCATGGAACAACCTTTCTATTCGTGGGTGGCTGCATGCGGTCAAACGTCTCAGCCCGTTACCTACATGATTACCCAAATAAGGTAACAAAAAAAGAAAAAAAAAAAAAGAGCAAAGCCATTAACAGTTATGAAATGGTGTACAAGGTATGTAATTATTACCTTCTTTATGGTTCTTGATGTATGTGCCAACCCCTTATAGGCATGGGACTAAGTCTTGCATAGCAGGGTCCTGGCCCATGCTTAATGTATTGAGCTTAATTCAGTCTGAAAGGAGAAGACATAATGCAAAAATTATATCGTATTGTATTGGTGGAAATCCATTTCCTCAAGCATCTGTTGATGATAATAATTTTAACTTTGCATAACTCTCAGAATTCCGTAATATAACCATATACATGATTACAAGGTTGGCCCACATCTTTTGCATTTCAGTTTTTCGGAACGAAGTAGCTTTCCCCATTCCCTCTCATTGTTATTGAACTATTTCAAATGTTTTCACGTTAACTAATGGGCACAACATTCAAATTCAGAGAAGTACTTTTTATATTGCTACTGCTTGATTTGATTCTCATCTTGATATCTTCAACCATGGAATCCCAAAATATTTTCCTCTAACTATTCGTTTATTTATAACGCTTCAAACATACAAAAAGAGTTTAAAAGCTTCTCTCCTGACTCTGGAGCGTAACCCTCTCATTTATACAGGAAATGAACATGGCTTGGTATAGCGCTCCTGATGACTTTAACAATAAAAATCCTATGTTGAGCTCTACATAATATCCGAATTTCCACTGGACATTAACACTGAATAATAAACCAGACACGCATGCTACTTTCAGTCTGGGGGTGTAGTATTCCATATTAAACGTTTCATGACACAGTGGTTTAGCGTATAAACACAATCAAGAGAACCCCAAGAATAATAATTCTATTTAGTGTAATAAGTTTGGCTATACCTCTATTCTAATTATGGCGTAAAGCCTCCATTAACTGAAAAGAGATCTCATAAACAAATTGAACATGCTACTTCATTGATATATATGCAATTATATTTTTAAAACCAAAGCCTCTAAAAGGACTATTGTCCCGAGCACATAAATATAATTATGATCCGTTCAGACATTTTAGAATTAAATTACACCCTCGAAGATTCGAACCGGAAATAAAATCGCGCCCACGCGAGTTTGTTCTTGCGCAGGTAAGGTAGGTAATTGTCACAGAGACAAACTCGAACGTCTAATAAATCGGGAGCTCGAAGAATTAATTATTCGACAGCAAGGATGACGACTCCGGATCTGACAAATAATATCACAGCGGCTACTCCAGCAGCTATTATGAATGGTGTTGGTGGAGGTGGAAGTATCCCACCGTCCGCGACAACGACAGAGGAAGGAACGGAGCAAAATGGTTCTACGGGAACGTCCACAGCCGTGACAACAGCTGAAGAAACAAACAATAATGTGAACGATAATGAAAATACCAATGGAGGGGGGACCCCAAAAAGTAACGCAAAAATGAATGGTGGAAGTGGAGGACTTGGACGAAGAATTGAAATGGATTCAATGATGGCAGAATTTCAGAAAAACTTGGGTTCAAACTGGGATCGATATAGAGATATGATCACTTTATTCTTAATAGGAAAGTTGACTCGAGTAGAATTACAGCAAGAATTAGACCAGATCCTTGATAAGAACATGATAAAAATGCACAATCGGTTTTTGTTGGCTAATTTCGCAAATGCTCTAAGAGATGGTCCACAGGGTGAAAATGGCATCTTAACGGGATGGTCTAAGAAGAGTAAGGATTCATCCCGTAATGTTAAGGGCGATGGCCAATTAGCCAAAATCAAAGAAGATATTATGGAGCTTTCTATCCGAGAGAGAAAGAGAATTAAAGCTATCGCTAAAGATTCGGCAGGTAAAAAGGCACCGATACCGTCTACAATTACATCCACTAGACAAGCAATGCTTCCAAAGATTCCATTTATAAATGACAAGGAGAAATTATTAGCCCAACAACAGAAGGCAGCCCTACAATCTCAACAAGGAATTCAGACTCCTACACCAAGTCAGATCCCCCAGACCCCACAGCAATCTCAATCAAACAATACTAACCCAGTGGCTTGGACCCAAGATATTATACATGCATACGAAACTCCTTTAGCATCTGAGAGCTATGAGTTGCCCGACCAAGACGCCTTATCTACTAGAATGTTGGGTATTTCTTTGGAACACGGCCTTTTACAGGGTGTTGACAGACAGTGCCCTGAAGTACTACAAATAGGGTTGGAGCAATATCTCCGTGATCTTGTACAGCAAGTCGTTGATACAGTGCGATGTAGGAAGGCTTCCCATGATGAGGCAAACGTACTCACCGCTGAAGATGTAGCCAGAGTCTTGGAATCCTCTGCTACTTGTTTTATTGAGCAATCTGGTCCTACTTATAGGTTGCAAGATGTCGTACTCACTGATGAAGATAGCGTTATGGAGGATTACCATGAATCTACGGCTCCTAGACAACCCACCACGGCCGTTTCTAAAAACCCCGGCTTGAAAAACCTCCTTAACGAAATTCTCTCTTCTTGACTCCATAAAACACCTACTATTATTAACTTTAATTTATATATAATATATTCGGACTGATAAAGGAAACCAACCCCCTTTTGCTTTCACAACACTGTCTATTTTCTTTGCCAAATGAAGAAAGTCGACGTATTCCAAAATTTATTTAAATACAACGCCATTGGATCTATGCTCATCTTCACCTCGTCACAAATGTTTCCAACCATTTGCCTTACCAATATTGCCCTGCTTCAAAGGCTGCAACTGACAAGTATAATTAACATGAGAAGCACATCTCCATATATACAAACAAAAAAAAATAATACCGTCGCCCCGTATGTTGTAATTTTTTCACATTCCGCTCATAATGTCTAATTCTTGGGTCGAGAGCATTTTTTTAAATTCTACTTTCTCTTCTTCAGTCAGCATGCCCCACAACTCTTCAACGTTTGATTTGTCTACTACGTTCTCGAGTTCTTCAAGCTCATCCTTGGTGAGCTCCTCATCCGATTCCTCTTTGGATAATTCTTGCTCAATCTTTTCTCGGGATTGTTTAGCTTCCTCTGGAACAATATATTTCCATTCATCCTTCTTCACCCCATCACCAGCATATTTATCTAATAAATCTAGCATATCCTTTTGCTCCTTCAAATCTGCTTTCTGGGCTTTCAGTTCCTCCTGGACATTTTTTTCGTAAAATTCTTCAGAACAGCCCTGGTGTTTTTCCGATTTATAACAGTCCAATGAACAATACAACTCATCACATTTAGGACATGTATAAGCCCCTCTCTTTTCTCCACATATTCCACACAGGACTTCTTTTTGCGACATCTTACTCTGATCACTATTAATGTTGAAGTTTCTGAAATATTTCACCGTGCGGCTCATTTTCTAGAAATTTTTCATCGGTCCGAAACCGTTAAGCCAGTAAAGTGACCTAGGTTCAACATTACAATACAGTTCAAATCTCCATATGATACGGGTTTTACAGAGAGCCACGTTCTGTAGGAATATGGCCGTATCAAGTTATTTGATACGGACTCCCTATAGGAACTATGCAAAGCCATCGTGGTATAATAAATGGCTTTTCAAGAAAAGCAATGAACAGGGTACGTGGGAAGAAACTCCGGTGGAAATAAGCAGCGAGATCTGGGATCAAACAGCCAGGAAACTGAAAGAAGACCTTATTCAGTCGAAGAATACTCGAAAGGTCAACCCACAGGGTTTGCAGTCACTGCTATCGATGCTGATTGAACAGAGCCCTGACAATCTAATCAATTATAAATACTTGCCGATTGTTGAAGTCGCCTATAGCATGATGATTGATTCTGGAATTACATTGACTTTAGACTATCAAGAAAAGTTGTTCCAAGCAATTTCTCGTAACGACCCGCATAATATCATGAGATTCTCAATTGTCACCAAACTTTATTCTCAAATATACAAATATGGGGAGAATCGAAACAACCTTTATAATGCGTTGCTATACGCACAATTTTTAAATGCACAAGGTAAAATTGAAGAATCTCAAAAATTACTAACTACATCATTTATTCAAAATCCTGAACTTATCAACAACTCGATTGTTGCACAGTGCATTGAGGGTTTGAAGAACGACAGCCAAAGCATTTCAACTATATTCACCACTGCACTTAAATATGCAACGTCGCCGTTATCATTGAATGTCTATCATAACTCGATAATAGCATTTACTGAATCATTAGCTCAGGACGATAAAGATAAGGGGCAAAAATTTGACAATTTCATAGGTTCATTTGCTCTCCCATCCACTTACACGGATGAAACAATTGTTATATTATTAGATGCATGTTTAACTTTGAATGCGCAGAAAACGGGCCAAAAAGTTGTGCAAAAGTTTGCAATTCCGTCATTAGACTCTTTCCAACCGAAAAACAGAGAAATCCTATTACAGTTTTATGAGCTTTTAATCACATCATGCTCAAAATTCAATATTGATATTTCTACTGGACGAACCATTGTCGAAAGTCTTTACTCCAAGTTTACTCCAAGCGACTTTGAGAAAGAGACTTGGGATGTATTGATCCAATGGAAAGCTTACGAAACTGATGACCTGAATAATGTCAAACAATTAATTGAAACTTGCATGGAACAGGGGATTGAACCGGATCAGACAACTCTAAATTCAATTCTTATGGTATCGTCGAATAAAAGTGACACATACGTGAAGGAACTTTTGGCTTATTTCAACGGAGAACTCGACACCGACAGTAACGTCGAATCTTTCTCAATATTGATTCGGCGATACCTCGCTCGAAATGATTATGAAACAGCCGAAAAAATGTTTGAAAAATCTTTGTCCAATGGATCGCAATGGACAGAAAAACCTCATTTGGCTACGCTGGATACCTTACTCGTGGCATTATGTCAAATGCCAGCACCTGTTGACACACATCGCGTTTTTAAAGTGTTTAAAAAAGTTAAAATGTTTACAAGTACTGTTGGATATGATGCACAAGTTGCCATCTTAAAAATGTTTCTGGAAGGCAACTTTGTCCCTGATGCGGGTAGGTTCTTAGAGGATGAACTTGGAAATGACAAGCGAGACAGTACTAGAGATGATTTGCCATATTACAAAGTTCCTGAGCTATATGAAGCAATGTACAACTATATCATGACATCCGAGGATTATAAGAATTGTTGGCTCTTATATGGCTATATGAACCGATTTATTAAGCTCCCCTATGAATCTTATTATCCTACCATGAAAAGGTTCTGTGAATTACAGCGACCTGATGCAGCATTGATCATATTCAAATACCTCAGGGCTCGAAATAAGAAGGAAGGATTGCGGCCTCCAAATGAAGCAATTTACACCCTCTTATTCAACGAGTTTGGGCGAATGCTCTACGAAGAAGGGGTCTTTACCCTCCACACATATTTCAAGATGGACCTTTCAATTGATGCAAACATAAATCTTCAAAATGCTCTCATGTCTGCATATTGTAACCTGGAGGAAGATGAAAAGGTGATGGAACTATGGTCTCAAACTCAGACATTCCCTCAAATCAACAATGATACTGCTACCATTATGATTAAGCAATTGACGCGGTCTGCGTCTATTCATGACGTTGAAAGTTTTTGGTTGTCTCTCTCTGAAAATTATAATATTAAGCCTACTGCGGATAACTTACGTCAATATGTCGTTGCTAATTGTTATCATGGTTATTACATGAGAGCATTGAATATTACCAAGGAAATGAAACAAGTTTACGGTATCGAACCAAATGAAGAGATAATTGAAGCATTATACAATTGGTCCTTGTTGCCATCTAGAAAGGCCCAGGTTGAGGCATGGGCTTTAGACAATCATTCTGAAACCTGGAACCTTTTACAAGCCAAGCAGTCCCTAAAATCCTATGTCTTGCCAGAAAATAAGGACAACAACAGTGAAGAAGCTCTTCGTGCAGAAGCTATTGGTCTCCTTCAAAGTGATGACTTCCACAAAAACAAATATATTCCTGAATTAATTTCAGGACATGAATAATGAATATCACAAAAATTCAGTAGAATCCATGTATAATAGAGCCTAGTTCATGACTTTTATATTGAATGTTCCGTCAAGTCTTTGCTTTTTTTAATTGGGTATTGTTGACTTTGGTTGCAAACCTCAATGATGAAAGTGATTCATTGATATGTGGTTCTAATGGAGACATATTGACAAACATTAATGTTTTCGAATTTCCACTTAATGAATGCTTTAATAAATAGGTTAACTAGAGAAAGCGTTAGTAAATCAAATTCATGCTCATGCTCGGATAATGCAAAATACTTACCTTTGAATTTCGATATGGAACATGATCCCTCGATCCCCCGAGTGCTTGAATCACATCACCCAAACTGCTCAAACTTTTATTAATAGATTGAGTCTCTTTCAGCCGATCACCAGCTGCTTGAGATTGAGATAACCGTTCTGAACCTGCCAAATCAATCAAATTCAGCACACCTTCCGACTTATCACCAGTTACAGTATTCTCACCCATCAGCCTTAAAATGAACACACTATGAGAACGAGAAGAACGCTCATTGGCTTTTGTTGCGGCTACTGAACGGTTTTCCCATGCTTTCTTGAGAACAAATTCTACTTTTTCTGGAGAATCCAGATCAACAGTAGTTAGATTAATCACATTTGTTTTTCCCTTGCTATCATCATGTCTGATTTCCAATTTTGATTTATCCATCATATCTGGCTTGCCTAGTAAGTCGTTTAAATTTTCATTATAAATTTCTAAGAACTGTCCTTCCAGTTTATAACTCCAACCCTTTTCTTTCAATGTATGACAGGTTTGGAAAATCTGGTTGATTGCTCTAGATATCATACCATTTCTTGGTGAAGACATTGTATAAGTCTTCCCGGAGCCAGTTTGTCCATATGCGAAGATGCAAACGTTATAACCATCCAAAGCAGACTGAACCAATTGTGAAATTTCGTCAAATACGTGGTCGTTAGTAGAATCCGGTGAGAACACTCGATCGAAATTGAATCTGTAAAGCTTAGGATCCGAAGAACCAGGGATTGATGATGAATCAGATGATGGTCCAGTCAAAAGGATTTCTTGACCTTCCACATCAGGATATTGGATATCAGCGGCCGGGTATGTTTCGTTTTTTAACTTGGGCCTGACTCTGCAGAATACCCGGATGTTTCCCTTTAATTCCTGTATTTGATTATGCAACTTCCTTCTGATGAACTCCTCCTTCAACAATTTATCTTTACACACATCACGCTCGTTCTCAGCTTCTTGAGCTACTGCCCTCAACTCCGAAACTTTATCCTTTTGAGCCTGCAATTGATATTGGAGTTCATTAAGCTGATCCTGCTGCGACTTGTTAATAGACTCATAAGAAACAGAAGAGGCAGATAATTCTGACAGAGTAGATCTCAGACTTTCGGTTTCATGTTTCTGAGCATCTAACTTTTCTTTGTAATCATCAATTTCAGACAACAAGGATTTCTTCTCTTTTATCATAGATTCAACTTCTTGAGAGGACTTTGTTTTTTCTTGCGAAAATTGCAATTCAAGCTGTTGGAGGTGCTCTCTCAACTTTAAGATTTCTTCTTCCAATTCAGTTACTTTTTCGTCTGCTGCATCTTTCAAGAGTTGCATATCGTGTTTGTGGTCCTGATATAGCTTATCTCTTTGTTCGACAAATTGCTTATCACACTCATTATACAGTCTTTGAATTTCTGCATCATGGGTAGCTTTCAATTCATTCCTTGTAGATTCGAGATCAGAATTATGCTTTGCCTTCAAGGTGCCCATCTCGGTGTCGAATTTAGCTTTCAGGGCGTCCATTTCCCACATGTATCTTTCTTTAATTTCTTCCTCGGCATTATGTTTAATATGCAACCTTTCTTTTTCAAATTGTTCGTTCATTTGCTGTTTGATTTCTGCAGGTTTTTCCGCCAGCTGCATTTTGAGGTCACTGGTAACATTAATTAATTCGTCTTTAGTTTCAGCCAATGACTTTTCCAAATAAGAAATTCTATCATCTCGTTCATCCAGTAACTTTTTAGTTCGTTCATTATACAACTGATGGCTGTTTTCCCGTTCATATTCCAAAGTTTGTTTCACATCGTCTAATTCTTCTTGCAACTTTGCCTTCTCGTTAATTTCATTCTTGAGCCTCCGAATTTCTGCATGAAGCAATTCTTCCTTCTCCCCACCAGACCTTTGCATGAACTGTTCCACCTTTTGCATGCGACTATTGATATCATCTTCATTATTATTATTCATCAGAGCCGAAGGATGAGATACCGAATTTGCTTTCTTGTGTCTAGGGCCCATTATCGAACTTTGCTTTGGTAAACTGCTTTCTCTTGACGAGCTCCGACTAGCAATAATAGAATTATTACTTCGGCCCCCGGAAAGCTGTATTCTTGATCTTCCTCGCGGAGGTGGAGGCATTTGATTGATATCGTTAGTTCGGTCCTCCAGGGACCGTCGAGAAGTGGTCGGTTGTGGAAGCTTAGTAGCTGATGGTAGAGGCAATTTCGTCGTCCTCCCCTTCGACACTATCGGGTCTATATTCTCTGACATGTTTGCCAAATCTGCTAGGTTGTGCTTTCAGAATTGCAATATTTGTTTATATTCCGTCTTTGCAACTATTTATCTCAGGTCGGAGACATCACAAAACGCGTCAGAAATGTAAACAAACAGTGTTAGGCGATAGGTCACCATCCCCCTGATCGGCGAAACGATAGGAACAAAACAAAAGTGAAATAAATAGAAGATTCTCAGTGTTCTAGTAAATAGGGATAAATAAATCTGGATTCTGAGACAAGTGATGTATAATTGTGGAATTTTCAGAGGCTTCTGCGTATCCAGTTACCGACTGTGCACTGAACCGGCTTCTTAACAATTGCTGCCAGGACAATCACTATCAATTTGAGGGAGCTTGAATACTACAATGTTTTTCTTTCTCTTTTTTCTTTAATATATTTAGAGTGGAAACCCCCTTTAAGCTTTTGGAAAGAGGAAAAAGCGGAGAAGCTAGATTGGCCTTACTGGAGAACCAAACGCAGAAATTAGACAATTCTTCAATTTCCATCAACTCTAAAAAGGTGTAGGGTCCTTAACAATGCATAATGAACTTTTCAGCAAATTTTAGGGAATAATTGGATATCCTATGCCATTTAATAGGAATATTGATATAATAGAACTGAGGAAAGGTCTCATCACATCCATCTGGAAGAGTGACTCGGTAGAAAACCACTGAAGTGTCAAGGTGGGTTACAAAGCCGCATACTGATCCTGAAAAATTATTGATAGGGAAAATATTTTTTATCGAAAATCAAATAGCCAACAAAAATAATGGGAAAAGGAATTAAAAGGAGGCAGGAAGAAGAGAAGCCTAAGGAAGGGAAGAATAAGAAGAAACTGAGGATTGAAGAAAGCGAGTCAACTTCGGATTCTGAGGAAGAAATTGCTGAAGAGAGTCAAGACGACCTTTCAGGAATTGAAGATGATGAAGTTGAATTGGATAGTGAAAGTGATGATGGAGTTGAAGAAAATGATGAAGTTGAATTAGACAGTGAAGACGAAGAGGACGAGGATGAGGAAGAAGAAGAAGAGACGGAACAGAAGCCAAAGAAAAAGCAAACAGAATCCTTCTCAAAGGCTATTAACGCCATTCTAGGTTCCAAAGTTAAGGCACACGACAGAGAGGATCCAATTCTTATCAGATCTAAGAAGTCAGCTAAAGATTTAGAAGCCGCCAAACTAGAGGCCAAGGCTAAGAAAGCGCTTAATATGGAGAAGCGAATGCTTAAAGATAAAGATCGGGTCAAGGACATCTTACCTAAGGATGAAGAGAATGCCCGTGAGGTTTTAGAGCATGAAAGAAAGCTGAAACAAATAGCACAGAAGGGTGTTGTTCGTCTTTTCAATGCAGTTTTAGCTGCTCAATCGAAACCAAGCGGTGACAAAAACACTGTCGGAGTGCAGAAGCAAGAAGAACAAGTTAATGACATGTCGAAAGAAAAGTTTTTGGATCTTATCCGAGCTGGTGGCAAGTAAATTATTTAATCAATTAACTCTCGAACCTAACGCAGTATGCGAGCCATTGTAGATGCACGTAGACTTACAACCCACCACACCAGCGGTGAACTTGTGCCTTTTGATACCGGGCCTATGTCCAATAATGGCTGAATGGCCACTAGGAAGAACGCAGCCTGCGGAGTGCTATATGTTCTCATATCCTTACACGTACAGAAATGAGTGTGGAGAATTTGTCATTACTATCTTACACAAAATCATATATACAGGACTTTCTTACTTTTTCTCAAAATCGCGGGCTTGGAGGTTTCTAGTCATAGCTGGTAATGCTACTCGCAGGCCGTCTAACTCTGGAGTCATTTTGATCTGGCAGCCCAATCTTGATGTTTCGGTTAATCCAAACGCTAGATCAAGCATATCGTTTTCATCGTCATCCGGTTCTTCCATCTTGTCGTAGAATTCAGGATCCACAATAACGTGACAGGTGGAACAGGCGCAGGATCCCCCACAGGCACCTTCCATATCCAAATTATTTGCTTGAGCGATATCCAGAAGGTTGTCACCTTCAGCTACTTCGAATGGAAGTTGTTCACCTTCCTTGGTGATAAAAGTGACATGGAGCTCCTCTCCTGGGTTGGGTTTAGTTAAATGTCCATGGAACCGTGTATTGGTAAGTGAGAAGCTTCTGAATTGAAGACCAGCGGGTCGTGCAAATCGTCCGGCGATGCCAGGTCTTGTCAGGGCTCGTAATCCAACTCTGAACATTTTGTTAGTAATATGTTATACCCGAGCCTTGGATGGCTCGTTGAAAAATACAAATTTACACCGGTCAGCCCCGACACCGAACACTCCGGCGGTGCCCCACAGATTCCGCACACTGATTAGTGAATTTGAACCATTATGGTACTATTCTATGGAATATATGGCTTCGCTCTATTTCCGTGTTTGCAGTTTCATTTTGGCTTGTGTGTGTAGAAATATAATACTGCGTTAAATTAATCTGATACAGCTGTAAACACCAAGTTCGCTTTCATTGCAAGACAAAAGATATCCAGCCGTTCAAGCCATGTGGATTGGATATATATCTTTTGCCCTGCGGGCGGTGTTCTTTTCTAGAAAAGAACGAAAAGTACTAAAGTTCCGGCCATAAACGTCAGCATTCATGCCCGTGTTAGAATTTCTGGTAATCATGACTCAATAGTGTCTAATTTTGAAGAATAAGAAGGAAGTTCAATCTCACCTGATTCCGGTTATTTTGATATATATGACCGCTTTAACCTTTAGATTTCTATATTTCTCGAACAATAATCGTATACGGTGATTCTCGGAATAGCGTCCTTATCTCTTTTTGTGGAGAATAAGGAAGCAACCTGAGACGCTTTCTACAACGGATTACACGGACCAGAGATGGATATCTTAGAAGGACGAAAAGTACCGTACTTTCTAGTAATGGAGCCGACGGATCATGTTCACAAGCCGAAACCCCAGAGAGAATCTAAAACTAGAATTCAATATACATAACGACAGGAGTGCTCATGCCGATTTCCATCGCGTACCAGCATGTATGATTTCAGAGTAAATTATATTACTCCATTTCGAGTTCGTCTGCCATATCCATGACGTATCTGTGGAACCGCCTCCAAGACATAAGATACTGAAACATTTTCGTATCATGATTTCGTCCTTTGCAGTGCTACAGAAAGGTCTAGCATAGTTTAAAACCACTACTTCTTATACAATGAGAAAGAACAGTACTACGATACTCTCTGCACTTACTTAGATAGGAAATTGGCCGATTCCCGACCCCCCCCATCCATCTATTATGGATTGTAAATGACATTGAGACGTCGAATAAGGTACATTAACTACATGAATTAGATTAAAGTCCGTAAATATAGTGGCGTATAGTGGCATATAACCCAGCTATATCTACAAACATAGTTCCATCAACTGTTAAAAGAATGGAAATTACTAGTTTTTGCGGAGTTCAAATTCCGTGCGGCGCCGGGTTTCTTGCCGACAACCTGCATGAGATGTTGCAGATACCGTGCAGGTAGTAAGTTGATATTATTTACAAGAAACTACAACCACTCACAGGACCCAAACATCCGCACGTTACGTTTGTTCGTGATCTTGTAATAGAAGATCTCTGTTTTCCACAGATCATGAAAGAGCGGCGACCACCGAGTCGTGCAGAAGACGAT
Source organism: Blastobotrys serpentis (assembly GCA_003705695.2). Lineage (NCBI taxonomy): Eukaryota > Fungi > Ascomycota > Dipodascomycetes > Dipodascales > Trichomonascaceae > Blastobotrys > Blastobotrys serpentis. Next base: position 35,622 of record PPJG02000060.1, read on the forward strand.
CCAGAACAACAGTCACTGTTGAGGAGCCCATCTCTTGATCCGTTCGTGGACATGCAGGAGCAGGAAGAAGAGTGCTGTCCGTGGACGAAACGGGAGCTCTTTTTGGCGTGGTCCAGCATCTCATTGTTATCGATGACCATGGCTTTATCGAGCCAGACTCTGGCAGTGTATACGAATTATGCGACGTCCTCATTCAACAGACAATCTCTCATATCTACGATTCAAGTTGTTTCCGGTATCCTGAACGTTGCCACACGTCCCGTAGTTGCCAAAATCGCGGACGTAGTTGGCAGATTTGAAGGATTTGTCCTCTCATTTTTCTTCTTAACTCTCAGCTTTGTGGTGATGGCAATTAGTCCTAATATCGAGGTGTTTTTCGTCTCGCAAGTCTTGTTCACGATTGGACAGTTAGGAGTGCAGTTCATGATGCAAGTTTTTGCAGCAGATACTACCGGACTTGTTTACAGAGCAATTTTTGTTGTACTACCAAACATGGCTTATATGTTTGTACCCTTTTTCGGTGGCCCTTTGACCACCGCAGTATTGAAGCATTCTACCTGGAGATGGGGATTGGCAATGTGGGCCGCCGTAATCCCGTTATCAGCAATTCCTCTGTTGTTGGTATTATTATTTAAGAAGATCCAGATCAAACGGGCTCTTCGCACAGAAACAACTACGCATCTTCAACCGAAGCGATTCTTAGACCAGATTGACGCCATGGGTGCTCTCATCCTCACCTTGGGCCTCTCATTTGTCTTCATTGCTATACCTTTAGCATCAGATGAGAATGTCGGGTGGCTACGGCCCCATATTTTAGCCATGCTGATTATTGGAGTTGTCTGCTTGATCGGCTTCCCTATTTATGAACGCAAGGTTCCCGAATCTCCCCTTATCAGCATGGACGTTTTCAAGAACATTGAGATAACAAAAGCATTCATTTTCATAGCCCTCTACTGTCTGGCATTTTTTATTTACAACCCCTATTTCTTCTCTTGGTTAATTGTGGCATTCAACATGTCGAATACAGCAGCATCCAATGTCAGTGTTGTTTATGCGGTTACGTCAACTTTGGGTGCTGTCGTTTGTGCATTTTTAGTCAAATATGCCAAAAGATTGAAATGGTTTTTGGTCGGCGGCACAATTACCGGTTTAATTGGTGTTTCATTGATATTTCATTTCAGAACTACAGGGTCCAAAGTTTGGCAGCTGGTGATTGGGCAACTTGTTGATGGCATTGGGTCTGGATTCATGACCGGGCCTGCCCAAGTCCTCGTGCAATCACATTCCGATGAATCTCAAGTGGCCCAAACTACTGCAATCTTCCTGTCGTTCCTAGCATTAGGACAGGTTGTCGGGGATGCATTGTCCGGCGCAATTTATAGAGGACAGTATGCAATGCATTTGAAACATAACTTCCCCGATAAAAACAATTCTTGGATTCATAGTGTTGTTAACGACATGAGAGTCCCCTTAAAGTATCCGATTGGATCTCCCGAAAGGGCTGGAATCGTAGATGCATTTAACGAGGTCATGCGTATCTTATTAATACCTCCTCTGGTGTTATTTAGCATACTTGTTCTAATGTCCATTACCTTCCAGGAAGTCGAACTAGATGAGGGTGAGGGTGAGGGTGAAGGTGACTATGAACCAGTAGATAGAGATTAAATAGATTTTATTTTTAACATCAATCATAAACTTACTGAAGAATGCCCTACTGGAAGTTGTCCCAGTCGAGTGCAAATGAATGGTCTACAAAGTCTGAACCAATTTGTGCCATCAAATCTTCGTAATATTTGTCATTGGCCATAGAAAACATCTGCAGGACTGAGTCCACGGTGAACTCAGTCTTAGAACCAGTTGGAGGTGTCAGTGAAATGTCTTCGTATTTGGAACGTAAATCGTGTAGAAACCCAGCAATGGCATCAAGGCACGCTCTAGCTGGAGGCAGCCGAGCAGAAAACTGAGATAATAATTCCTTGGCCAATTCCAAATCACTGATAATCTGCTGAGCCGGTAGGAAATTCACCGTCCAATCTGGTTGCGTGGTAACAAAGATTAAAGTTAAACATGCAGTGAATACAGATACAAGATTCAGCCAATTGAACGATAATTTCCGCTGCCGACAAAGGTTTGAAAATTGTTGAAGGGACATAGCGGCGGCATCCGTTAATAAACGAAGGTTTTCCTTTGGAGGCACTGGCCACAATGGTGACGGTCGGAATAACATGATAACGAAATTGTAGTAGTTGAGATCAAACCAGGCAGTTGTAAGATGAGGAACAAGTGAGAATTGAGATTCATTGAGAGGGAAAGGCATGGTCCGCCTCCATTCCACCAATTCTTCATGTAGACTGTTAACAATGGCTAGTCTTTCTTCGTCTGTTCGTACTATCTTTGTGGTATACACATTTTCCAGGATACGGCCAACAATAGTCCGTAGTTTAAGAATGTGCAATGTGACTTTGAGATAGGGTTCGCTGACTTCAAAATGATGGGTGTCGATATCGTCGTCGCGAATAGCCAATGGGCGGCCAAGAGTTGTTGAAACAACTCTATCCATCATGTACAGACTCCAAAATATTCTTCTATAGCCCTGCTGCTTTTCTGGGGGAGCCAGAGAGATTGATTGTTCAGTGTGCCAACCCAATCCAATGGCCAGTCTGCTTGCTATACCAACCAGGTACCAGGTATCAGGTCCCAGTCGATTGAAAAATGAATACGACACTAATAGTAGTAAGCATTCAAGTGTTTGGATGCTTCCACGACTAAGAGTGTCATTGAAATATGTCATGGCTTTAGACCAACAGGCGATTGCTTCGTCTTCACTAGATATTGTGACAGAGGCCATTGCCGTAGATCCTATAGCCAAAACCATATACAATTGGAACATCCATACCGAGTCCTTTTCATCGAGCCCTTTGCTGAATTTTTCCATAAACTTTTCACGATCAATAATAGGATAAAGTGTGTGACTATGGTGCCAATAGAATTCTACTATTTCGGTCGCACGACCTGCGGACGGCAAGGAGCTCTCGTCTATCGCGTTGTTATTGTTCACAAGGTGATTAGCCGGATTAGCATGGACTAGTAATCCACCTCCAATTGTGTTTTCATTCTCATTGTTACCGCTATGAAACATGATTGATTGGGTGAGTTGCGCAAAGGATATACCAGAGCCAGGACCTAAGTAATGGCCTTCCGCATTTGCTGAGAGTGAAAGAGATCCAAGTTCAGCCGCTAGTCCGCCGCCTCCATTTGATGATCCAGCGCCGTTATCTGAACTCGACCCTGGTGTTTCTGGTAGCGCTGCCTGCTGTTTCGTTTCAAGTTCCTCTATATACTTTTTCATCTGAGAAATCTTGGTTTCAAGGTCTTGGACGTAGCTGAAAGAGAACAAATATGGTTAGGACGTTTTTCTTGCCTTTAAAATAGTAATAAGAAAAAGGAGATTTAAGAATACCTACCTAACTGGATATGATCCAATAGTTTGATCAGAATAACAGCAATCCACTCGTGCATCCACACAAGCACTACATACTGGTATTAGTCTGTCACACTAAATAAGTTAATACCACAGAGACCTTATTTCAAAAATCTCCTTCACTTACCTTTTTCTTCCGTCGATGACATCTTTCACAAGCTAAGGATGCACGTGGTTGGCATTTTTCTATCGAGTCCATTTTGATATGATCCCAAGCTTATGTTTCGTTTTCAAAGGCTTCCCCACACTTTTATAATTTCTGAGATGAGGGGGTCCAGGGCTTAAAGTGGAGTAATGGACGATCTTAAATGTCCAGTTTGGTCAAAGAGTGATTTTGAGACTAAGAGAAGTGGAATGGAACGCTAAATATATAGGTGAACTATACAATTATCCAATCGATATCAATATCACATTTCCCATAATACTTCTATATTTCTTATCGCTAATTCTTATCTTATGCCAGTTGTGGTGACGGCCACTATTTCCGTATCTTTCCGGCCTAACCGCCGATCTTTTACAAACTCCACTATTAGGTTTTTCAGTTTGGGATCGGTTTTTCGGCATGCCGAAATCTTCCGACTTTTTTTAACTTTGAAAAAAGCAAAATTGCAAATCTGCGGGAGCTAACTGGCTGACGATTTAACTGAATTTTCACAATGTCCAAGGTATTGGGGGCTTATCGTAACTTGTTGAGGGCAACCAGGGTTGCATTTAACAATGATATTCAAACCTTGAATGCTGCTCGGTTCCAAGTTCAACAGGGATTCAAGAATGATCAAAATGCAGTTCTTAGTGAAGAAGAGCTAAATGAAAAAATCGCATATGCCAACGATATTGGAATGATTTTGAGAAGAAACATTGTTCAAGGTGCGAAGGATGAAGAAGCAACCAAGGAGAGATATGGTAAGTATTTGATCATTGGGTATCTGTGAACAAAATTGTTAATTTGTGATTTAGTTCTGAATATTCATAAGGATACTGAATTGGGTGATAATGATAGCATTAAAAAAGGTAACGGGTCCTTAAGTGGAGCCAAGGCATCTCCAACTCCATGTTGTGGTGGTAGTGGTAAAAATTAATCTTGTAAATATATAAAATTGGCATGTAATATTAGAATGGCTACTGAACATCTTTCCATTTCAGCTGTCATCTAAACTATAGGAGGTTGAGAATGAAATTTATTCATCGAGGGAATCAAATAACAATTGTTAATGCCCTCGAATATTAATTTACTTTAGCATTCCGCCTTTACGCTCTATATATCAATAACTGTAGGAAGGGCCTATTCATGATATTCTCTGGAACCATTATATATTAGGTTTCAAGTTGGTTATTTGACTACAAAAAAAAAAAAATTAAAAATACAAATGAGACATTAAAACTCTGTGTTTTTCTTTTCTATGTCGTTTTTGTTCTATTCCAATGATACGGAAATCATTCTTCGTATTAATATTAAAAATTAAACACTTCCAACGGTATATATCCGTTACAGCGTTGGGGATTCAAACCTGTACTAATATATACTATTTGAAGGGTCCCGTCCCTCAACTCCTTAATCGAACTAATCATGCTAGTTAACAACATGACAACCAATTGGTTTCCCATTACAAAAGCGGAATCAAATTTATGTTAAATTCAAAATCATTCTGAAATGATAAATCTTTTAGCTCTAATCAATTCGATTTTTGAAAAGAACCACAAGATAGTTACAAAAGGGTGTAATTTAATGACTTTGAATAATAATGTGAAAAAATAATGAACTTGAGATATCTACAGACATTAGTTAACCACTACAATTGGCAGGTAGGGCGTGCGGAAGTCGGTTTAGTTATACCTCCCTGAACGCGACTTTTTCGCGATAACGAACCTAGATCTACATTTCCAATTTATGAAGACAAATAAATGGACAACAGCGGTGAATTGAAAGACGAGAGTGTTAAAGTTATCTATCAGAGGGGATCCGAGGAAGTAGAGGAGATAATAAGAGGGGACTGGATACGACATCACACGATTTTGTTGGACGATGGAACATACGGGCCCGTATGTTCTCGATATGAATATTGCTGCCCTTTCACCAACTGCGAGGAGAAGGATCTGAAGAAAAAATATCAATTGGCTGGGTTTGTTCGGCACCTTCGAACGATGGATCATGGGGAATATGAAATTTTGAAAATTTATGTCCAGAATGAGGGCCCCAAATTGCATAAGCTAATCAGTTATGATTTTGGATTCAAAATTCCAGGGATTCCTTCAGAGTTCCAAGTTAAAGTCGGAGCATCCTGGGCAATAGACAAATATGTGTATGACTGTCCAGCTGAAGGGTGTGCTTGGAGCAGTGGTGATTTTGACGCATTAGTGGTTCATGTACAAAATGAACATCGTCCGCACGAACCTCAGACATCAAAAGGAGAGCAAGTACTTAAGGGACTGGAACAGACGTCAATTGTGTTACATCGAGCTACTCGAATTGCGATTTGTCGTGCCAGTTCTGTTTTAATCCCTTCGAAACTCATTTTGGACCATTGCAAAACATGCTCTCATTGTTCACATTTTAACGAGGAAGCTATAAACCAGGATGAAGTAGCCCAGCTGCGAGACCCGAAGGATATTCCGTCAATTAAACAAGTGATTCCTGGGTTCCGAAAAGTTCAAGTCTGGTGTTGTAATGAATGCCGTTGCAAATTTTCCAGTGAGAATGAGCTTTTGCATCACTCTGAAGGGATGAACCATAATGGGTTCAACCTTATTGAAGCTATGGAGTACCATGTAACTGGCGAGGAAGGGATCAATTATCTGTCTCTGAAAGAAGACCATGGAGTGCAGCAGGGGCTAGAAGATATAAAGGTTGGGACGCTGCACAACAGAGAAATCACTAAAGAGGGGCAAAGCCCCGAAATGGTTTCTAATCAGATCAGTCAGTCGATCAGCGTGGGGTACGGTGCGTCGACTGATAACTCTGGGCCAACAACAATTACCACTAGTGACGACAATATGGAGGATGGATCATTCGATTCTCCGCATAACGGATACCCCAGCAACAAGACCAATGGGAAAACCGGATCATTTAATGACGACTTCACAGCAACTGGAGTAAAAAATCAAATTCGGATGATTCTTAAGGAAGATAGGCTGGACCCTCAAATCCTTCCACTAAATCTAAACTACAACTACCATAGAAAAAAGTTGGCAAAAATTGCAATTGAAACCAAAAGGACTCACAATGTAATCCACGAATCATTTCGTAGCAGGGTTCCACCGGACCTGATCGATCAAATTCTTTATAGAACTGGCTTCACCCTTGAACCCACAAAACGTTATTTAAAATATGCGATCTCCGGACTGACAGTGGGACCAACAAAAGACTGGGAGCTATGGTCTGAGGAAGATCTTCGATTGTTAGAAGAAGCGCTTTTTTACGGTGTTCAGCTTCCGCAACATTTATACGAGAATTATAGCTATCACACCATTGCTCGGCAATCAGCAATAATATGTCTGTACGGTAATTAGGCGATGATGCGACCCAAGAAGACTGGTATTTCCTACACTCCCAGTTTGAGATTTTAGAAATGTCAAATTAGTTATTAATATACAGAAATGTTAATTTTTTTATATATTTTTGGCATTAGAATGGGTCGCGATGGTGGCATTATTTTTTCTTTTTCTTTTTATCGTCACCCATATATTTGTCTTTATAAATCCAAGATTGCCCTACCATGCTGGCACCCTTCTCTGCAGCTTCACGGTATAGACGGGCAGCCTTTTGAAGATCCTTTTTTCGACCTTTAGGTCCATTTTTCATATACAGACTTGCAGCTTCACACAAGGCGTCGCTGTCACCTAAAGAGCCAGCCATTTCGAAAGCTCGCAAAGCCATATCTTCGTCTTTTTCAGTTCCCCAAGAATGCAGATAAGACATACCAAGTTCATATAGGGCCAGACCAATATGGGCTTTTTTGAGTTTCGAATTGTTATCGGTATTCGGCGGGAGGATTGCGGGAATTGCAGACTCAGCTGTACTGTTTCCACTTTTTTCACCAAGGGAGCTTTCCATGGCCTTTCGCAGCCACTTTACAGCTTCACCTGGATTCTGTCTCATACCCCATCCATGTCGTATAGCTAGACCATACAGTAACATGGCGGTTGTGTCTCCATTGAACGCCGCATGTTGCCAATGGTAAGAAGCTTCCCGGAGGTTTCCTTTTTCATGCATGGAGATTCCAAGAGTAACATGTTCCTCAAGTGTCATGTCTTTGAATCGTTTTGATGAGATTGGATCCTCTTTGGCTCCTGCAGCTGAGCCTTGGATTTGATTCTGGCTCGTAGATGATCGTAACGGAGGGGGCTTTAATAATGTGGGGTGCCCTCCCGACCGGTTATTAGCCTGACCAGGCTTCGATACGGGGAAATAGTATTGACTTGGTGACCGGTTAGTATTTGTATTGGTACCACCCGAGTTTGAGGTGGTTGGATAAAATGATGCTCTGGAAATCGCAGTGTTCAGTTGGGGTCGAACAGGACCTTGATGTGAAAGCTGAGAATGTGAGCTTTTGGCCGTGTAAATGGACGCGTCATCGCTAGCCAAACTGCTTGCAGGAGATTGTACACGCTCTAGAGGATTAGGAGGAGATTGCACACGATCAGGATGAGGCTGAGGAGGTGAGTGGGTACGGGTGGGCGAACCCTGGATGGTCTCAGTATCGGAATCGTCATTATTGTTATCGTTAGTGTCATCATTGTCGTAAAATTCATCATTATATTCGTAAATCTGCGCAGAATCCACTCCTGGCAAGGAAGAGAGTCTAAATGAATCAAGAATCCCTCCACCAAAGCTGCCGACGGAGGAAATTGAACTAGCCCGCGAAACGTAAGAAGCACGAGAATCGGGAGTCCATTCGTCCCCAACTTGAACGCGGATTCTCTGCGATCCGTTTGATGGATACCGCTGGGGAACTGCTGAAGCCGTCGAAGACCTATTGGGATTCTGATCTGTCCTGTCATTAAGCTTATTAGCTAGTCGACGACTCTTCTGCTCTAGCAAGTCCAGAGGAGACATTTCCTGTGTGAACGCATTTTTATTTTCCTCACTCATAATGGGTGTGAAGTATTGTGGAGCTAAACAATAGAAAGGGGAAAAATATATAAATATTAACCACAAAAAATAGGGGGATCTGCCAAATGCGTAGTAATTGTAGCAGTAGAAACCAAACGTCACATTAAAAATCGGTCCACACTCCGACATGACGTCATACGACGTTATACATCAAATCCATCCACACAACTCTTGTCATCTAACCAGCACACACAACAAGCCTGGGATTAGATTCTATGAAAAATAATGGAAAAGTGCTTGCCAATTGTATATATAGATTATACTTGAAACATGCCTAGACAGTCTTTCAGGGGAAATTGCCTGATTCAGGGGGAATCAATGTCTCGGACAAGCTCACCGGCGTTCAGTATATATATATACTTTAACCGAAGTGTCAAGCGACAGAAGCAAGAATGTATTTCCGGTCTTTACTTTTTTGTTTTATGGAATAAAGTGAGGCGAACCGCAATCAATCAGGGGTTGGCGTTTGATCGAGAACGAGGAAGACCTGGCCTAGATCAGCTTATTTTTGATATGTTGCTGTCAAAGAAACGTCAAGTGTGTTGCCCATAAAATTTCCAATTGCCGATTAAAATATCAGCATGCATTAACATACGTTACTATCGCTGTAAAATGAGAAATTTTATGATGCCCAGGGGCGTGCCTGAATCTAGTTTTGGGTTGGTACTTTGAAAGGGTTCATGATTTCAAAACTTCGACTTCACGGATTTAGTGTGGCACTCTCCCATTATCCGTCTACTGTTGATGGGGCTTCATGAATTTCCTGTCACAGGCGCGTGAATTGGCAATCTATGGCACGTTCTTAATTTCCACCTTGTGATTCCAAAGCTGGCAGTTTCAGAATATCAGCAAAAAATCCCCAGGATGTGAGAAATGGAGGGTGAATAATACGATGTTCGAAGTTTTCAATGTTGAAGACCCTCGGTATCAATTATCGAAGAAGTGGCCCGCCTCGGACAGAGTCCGGTTGAGTCCGGGCAGCTTGTTTCTCCAAAGATAGGGCAAAAACGCTGACTCTGCGAGCCCCTGCATTTATGTAGGGTACAGATTTTGTTGCAAGTCTCCATTGACTTTCGTGGTTCCACAAAAGTGGTTAAAAGTTATAGACAGTGTTCATAATTTATGTGCTGCATCTGAAACTCGAATGATTTATCTCTCGCAAACGTTCAGACACCTATCATATCACTTGACTGTGCTGCTTCACGATAATTTATATAACAATTATTATTATTTTATTCCCCAATCATTGTCAGTTAGATCTGTCAAATTCGATTCTCAGCCAATTGTTTCTAAAGAACTGGCCGAAATTTTATTTGGGCCCCGCGGCTGCAAGCGGGTGATCGCTCATGCATACATGATATGTCCGGAATATGAGAGAAGTGCATTAGTTCCATAACGAGTCTAATGGATTTCCCATTATAAAAGGCGAATACATAATAGTGTCGCTGGCAGCCAGGTATAATATATAGTAGTACGAATAAGAGAAGCTTAAGTACTACAAAATTATGAAAGTAAATATAATTAAGCCTGCTGCCGTAGAGATGTAGTCATATGTTTCATCCTTGTCAGCATCGATCTGCACCACGGCAATAATACCGCAGCTCCTTTGCAGCTAGCTCAGAAAATATATAAATACCAACTGTAGCTCCCTTTGATCCATTATAATTCAACAACAACAAATCTGAAAAATGGCTGGCTGTGAATGTACTCAAACCTCTAAGTGTGGCTGCGAAGCTGGAAAGTGCCAATGCAACTCTTGTCCATGCTCCAAGAGCTCCTGCTGCAGCAAGTAAACACTCAATCAACTCAATCTGCTTCTAAACTACTAAGCTGAACAAAAGCTCAAACTAAAACCAAACTTCAATATATATTGTTTAAATCAATTATATCTATTTGTTTATTTTTATTTTTATTTTTATTTTTTTAACAATTATTAAAAGATTTTAATCGTACCATTGCGGATTCTTCTTCCATAGGAAAGAAAAAAGTTTTCTCACTACTATCCCACTGGAATCGTTGATTGCAGTAGTAGAGGCCATTTTTTTTTTTGGAGGAATAGTTCTACATAGATCTTTGATGACTGCCCTATGAAATACTAACCAAAATAGTTCCGGGAGCAGTTACCGTATCAGTGCCAAATTCCTAATCTGCAGAATTGTCTGAACCATCTATTTACAGTATCATATGAACCCGTTCGGACCTATATATTAGAGAACCCTTAAAACAACATTCCCCTGGATCTACGAGGTAGTTGTGCCCAAATCACAGTCAGCTGAACAGATCTACTTGAATAGGCAAAGATCAACAGGTAACATCGCCCAATTGACACAGTATTTGTGATTCGACGATAATACCAAAAGGGAATCACATAGCGCCCATTCATATCCAGGCCAATTCCAAATAATGAAATTGTTTTGTACCTTTCCGGAGACAAGCCATGATGCATACGCACCCTCCACCTGTTGGCGGATACCTGCCAATTCATGTCGCACCGAGGTGCGAGTCAGGGTGACTGAGGATCATAGGCACTCAGAGTCACGCTTTGTCGGAACGGAACGAGCTTATCTCCGATGACGGCCAGTGTGTTGGAAATTTCAAACCATCAGCTTGGAACAGTACCGAAAGAGCTTAAAGTCTCGGGTTAAAGAATTCTAGAATATTCTAGGATTGTCGGCTTATTATCTTTGTACTTTGGGTGACAGTTCCGTATGCGTGGTTAGAACATTGATCGGTTTTTCCGGGAAATTTCACAACCTCAAATGCACTTGCAGCCGCACCGGAGAGTTGGAAAAAACGAGGTGGAGATATATTTTTTCGTTCGTGCCACTCCTTTTACATTATTCAGCAGCAGTACTATCCATAATAGAATATGGGAACGGGGTCTACTGGGGTTACGCAGACCATAAGAAGTCGACTGAACTTTAACGACGAAGCTAAGTGGAAGCGTTTTTCCGCCCGTCGGCTGGAATTGATTGACGAGCTCTCATTAAGTACGCGGAAAGCCAGTGAGCAAGATGACAAAATCAGTCAGGTTGCGAGCAGGTTACGAGAGGAATATGGATATTCCCATGACTTTCAACAAGATTTTGATAGATTAGTGCGGGCAGGGATCCAGTCAGTCCGACGGAATCGCAAAAGACTGCCCAAGAACAAAGTGGTCAAAAGAGAGGACTCCAATAAAAAGTTCGCCTTTTCATCCCCCCCTCCTTCATCTCAACTTGTGGGGAATTTTGCGGGATTGAGTATTGGCAGTGGAGTTAACTACCAAGGAAACAGCCTTTTCGAATCTTCATTGAAACAACTGACTACTTTTTTGCACCGCATAAACACAAATTTAGGATCTATGAACACCAGCACTAACATTGAGTTTCTCGGTGACTCGATTGTGAACACTGCAGCCAGTTTTGCGCTGGAAAAAAAGACCGGCTCCACACAGAGCATAGCTGTATCTTATATCAGGTCCACCTTGTTGTCGTCAATAGTGCTAACTGCCATGATCGAGTCCATTGGGATAAAGAGCATTTCAGTTTTCAAATCCCTTTTGGCAAATTGCTGCATCTCTTTTGGGTTTGACCAAACAATCAATTCGCTCTCCTCGGTGTTTTTTGAGCTGTTGACATTACATGAATGGTCTGAGCTGACATCGCCAACTGCTCTGGCAGAGCTATTTCCTAAATATAACCCGCCAACTATCAAATCTGTTGCATTGCATTTTATGGATCAAAAGTTGAACTTCACCTACGATCCGACTAGCAACACTCCACCAACGATGGATGAAATCATCGAAAACGGTAAAAACGCTTTCCACATCATCGGCAATAATGTTATTAAGATTAAAGCCTCCAACAATCAAGTACTGGAAAATGATCATGATATTGTCGAGCTTTTCAATTCCTCGGCGAATATTAACCTCGAACTCTTCACCCCCTTTGCCAATACTAACCCTGCAAATATGACCCCGATTACGACTACTAACCAAATCGAAAAACCAAAGGAATCCGACCAGCCTCGTTTTCAGCAGCTATTATGATATTTATTTAATATACTTGTTCTATATACAGGCCGAACCGTGGATTAGTTATTATAGCGCATGTAGTATTGCCTCCAATGTGTTAATCGCAATCTGGATCTTGGGAATCCAAAATTCCCGTGGGCTCAGATTGAGATACTTTACCATCATTTTGTAACTGACCAGAGTAAATTGGCCCATCAATGCTACTTTAACTGGCCATATTGATAAGGGAGGAAAACTCTATGATTCTCATTCTACCAATTTAACAAAATTTAACAATTTACCCGAATCGTGGCGAACATCCTAAAACTGTGGAGTAATTAATATCCAGAGATCGGCGGATGTCGACGTTGGGAGAGAAAATGAGGCTTGTTGAAGGGACGCAACTTAAATATAAACAAAATAATAATGTCCACAGGTAGGTGTAAGATTTTTCAAATTCCATCAATACTATGCTAACTCCGGACAGTAGAAAACTGGGATGAGGATTTTTCTGGCGAATTGAATATTCCTCAACAAATTCAAAAGGATGATACGGTTCTGAAGGAACAGTTGGGGCAGGTTAAGAGCTTTTCTCAAGTAATGGGTGGTAAGTTTCGTTCACTGGAAGTGTCGTGATTATTCACAGAATATGCTAACTGAAATTAGAAATCGAAAAGCTATTGTTACAAATCCCGGAGAGTTCAATACCACATGTGCTGCAGAAGGACACAGTCAAGAATTCATTGGAACTTGTAATGCTATCAAAACATGATCAGAAAGACGCGTTTTTTGACAAAAAAATTGTTCAGGATTATAACAAAAATCGAGATCCTAATTGCTCGTTAGATTTTTTACGTTCCGTGGATGACTCAGAGAGTGAAGTTAATGTGGATATGCTGACGGTGCGAAGATTATCAAAGAAAGCCAATGAACTCATCCCACAATTGAAAGAGCTAACTCGACTCTGATTATTTATTCCCTCATAATATTTATATCTGTGCTAATCAATTAATGCGTCTATGTATAGAACAGTGGCTTGCACGTTCATTTCCCCTGGGAAGCATAGCAAATCGTATTGGAAGAACTCTCTTACAGGCCGCAAAAGTTTGTTCAAGTTTGTTTGTTTATTATTTACTCAAAAAAAAAAAAAAAAAAAAAAATGAAGCTAATTCTGACCACCACATAAACCAAGCAGTGCTGATGAATAGTTTCCCTAAAGATATATATGACATCTTAACCAATTATCTCTCAAAGGCCGATGTCGATAGATTGAGTGCAGTATGCAGAACGGGCTACTCTCATCTGGCAGCAACCCGATGGAAATCAATAGTGCTGAATTATAATGGATGCCGAACGCTTGATACGTACAGGCATGAAATTTCATCTGTAGGCAGATTTGCAATGAGGATTGAGCAACCCCAAAAAGCTATCCAATTCCTACAGTTATGTAGAGAAAACAATCCCTACATCATGCTGGGTCTAACTTATACACAGAATTTCATCTTTGGCGGGTTTTTTACAGGATTTGACTGGATTAGGGTGCAAATATTCTTATTAATCTATTTCAAACTTAAGAAATTGGAAAAATTGGCTTTGAAATTGTCAAATCCAGTTCGGAGCTTCCTAGATGTGCCTTTATTAAAACACCCAAAATTATTTCATTTGGACATAGCCTGCAGCGACTCTTCTTACAACAGTTTTATCAGTGAAACCGTTAGAGTGTTACAGATCGACCCATTCTCACCGGATCCTTCAAGAAATGAACAAATTATCGTACCACTTTTAACAAGGCTGCCCCATTTAGACAGTCTATCTATTGCTCCAAGAACGAACAGTTTGTTTCGTTGTTACAACCTTGATCAAGCGCTGCCGAGAACATTGACTAGTCTAAATTTGAAGGTTTGTGAAGTGTGGGAACATATCTATCCGGTTCACACAATTGCTGTTCACAGCTCAGTAACCTCATTAGGACTGTACTTTGATCGGAATGATTATTATTCTTGCCTCGGATACTATTTAAAAAAAAGCTTCCCTCGAGTTGAAAAGCTTTTTTTCAATTTGAATGGAAATACCTTGGGTATTCCACAGAGATATCTAAACCTTATCAACCAGTGGAAAGAATTGAAACATTTCAGGTTGGAAAATGGACAAATAATTTCAAAAGCATCCCAATACTTCGATTCAGAACAGGCGAAAAACATTCGTAAATTTATTAGTGTTGCCACTGCCAACAAAGTAGATATTCGGAAAAAATGGATTAGGACATCTTTCAAAAGACTTCAAACAACCCTGAAACCTATATTACACTTAGAAAGATTAGAATTTCTCGCATTGGATGTTTGTAATTTTTCTGTTGATATTACGATGCGCCAATTTGTTTTCTATCTTGTGCAGAACCTTCCAAACTTAGGGGATTTATATTTAACAAAGTTCAAAAAGAGCAGCAGTTTTCATCTCGACTTTCCCCATGATTTAATTCTATACGAGACGTGGTATATTAATGACGGGTTTAATGGGAGAATGCTGTCAAACTTGATGTACAAAATTGACCTACCATTGGCTAGAATTTGTAAAGGACACCATATTACTTTAAACGTTTAATATGAGGTTCTATAAAATAATACATACACTTCTGTTCAGTGGGGGGTTTTCAAAACACGAACGCCGAAACTGTGCATTGAATCAATCATGCAACATCATTTTTCTTCGCCCTTTTCGCCCTCTTCGTCATCATCATTTCCGTCTCCATCTCCATCTTCATCTTCATCTTCATCTTCATCTTCATCTTCACCCTCACTATCACTATCACTCTCACTATCACTACCACTACCACCACTATCACTGCCACTACTGCCCTGATAATCTTCATCTAACTCTTCGTCATCAGAACTGTCTCCAGGATTAGTGTTAGTAGCACCGGCTTCTGCCTCGCCGTTTTCACCGAGGTCCACTCCTTCCTCTTCCATAACCTTTTTGATCTCTTTCGAGACGATCTCTTTAGTTGAGATTTTAGCACGACGCGCCTCGCTCATACTCTGGTTACTTAATTCGTTATCCGTAACATATTTATCAATTTTGTCGTACTCTCCTTGGTCAATCATGCTGAATTCGTATTCCAGCTGGTTCGGGAATTCTGGCAACGGCTTTAGTAATTTTATGGTCATATTGAATGTGACACGAATGATAGAGGAATATGAAATAGACTCTATATCATCCAAGTTGAAAAGTAGCAATGGCTTTTTGAACCCAAAGAAGACATATCCATCTAGTAAATATAAATAACCCTCTTTAGAACCGCGATGAGCAGAAACACACAACGTGGGATTCGATTGAACAATTCTTTTCTGGAAATTGTTTGTGAACAGATATACCAAAAGATCCAAGATCTTGACATCTTTTCGATCCTCGACGGGAGAAGGAAATCTCAATACATCTTCCGCATAAACATCTAAAAGGGTGAACTGAAGGACGGCTGCTGGTCCGTTAAACAAAATCACATTGAACTGAGGTTTTGCCTTCTCAGGTACGTTACCACTGAAGAATAAGTCAATTTGTGATAACTGAAAGGTATGATCCGGCGTAAAAGGTGTTTTGGTCAAATCCTTGACCATGTAAACGGCTGTGCTTGTGAAAACTAGGTTGAATTTTTTTCGTTCAGGAATAGCCACAGAGGTATCCTTCAATACAATCGCACGATCTAAGTTGACTGGAGGTGTCTCATTATTATCACTATTGTTTGGCGCTGTTTTTGCAATCTTTCTCGGAGGTTCTTGCTGCAACTGTTCTATGTGCTTTCTCAGATCATTCAAAATATCGATGTATTGCGAAGAATCGCTTTCTGGTTTCATTAGAAATAAATGGTCGAAATTTCTTTATAACATTACTCACCCTCTATCTTTTTAGCGTAATCATATAAATAAGCAGGAATTTCATCCATTCTTTAAGGCTGGTGAGTCCGGGAAGGTTTTGTCCCGATCGCGAACAGACTCCACTCACACACTTCACACTCACTTTTTCAAAATAGTTTCCATCCCACCAAATGTCACAATTAGATTATTCTCGTGGGAATAATATTGTTGAAATTCCCAATGACTCGACTGTGCCTATAAGAGAAGTTGACAGCAACCGTTTAGTACCAGTTTCTAAAATAAGTCGATATGATCAACCGATTGCACTAGCGAATGAATATTTCATAGCCTATCCTACCTCTAAGCAGGGAGTTATCAGAGTTATTGCTCAAAAGGATGCCTCTCATGTCACATTATCAACTGGCGGTCCAAAAACCACTTTGATTAAGGATGTTACGATGACCCAAATAGAACGAGAACAAGGAAAGACCTTTTTGGCAGCAATTGTTGAGGATGTTGAATCTGGCAAGCTTTCCATTTGGACTTGGGAGTTATCTAATAGCGTGGATTTGTCAAAGGCTGCAGAAATCGTTTCTTATGAATATTGTCCAGACTTTCATAACCAGGATATCCTTCGGAAAATTCAGTTCATTCCAGAGACCGGTACTTTGTTGGCTAGCTATGACAATGAAGGATTAGGAACCACTCCCTATATCAATCAATATTTTGTGTGTCCAAAGATTTCTGGTCATATCCATCAGCCATTGTATTCTCCAGTTGTGGATTTCACTTACATGAAGGACTTGGATGCTGTTTTAGTCCTAACCAAAGATGGCTGTCTCTATGAATGTGGGAAAACCAGTGGCATGAAAAAGGTAAACCTTTCCACTCCGTTGAATAATCCAAAGGCAATTGTTGACGGAAGCATTGTGCTGTTCGATAAGAAATTGGCCATCCTCGATGGTAATGGAGGGTTCAAATGCACTTTGAACTTGGTCAATGTTCTCAGCGATAATCACAAGCTTGTGCAATACAACCGACAGGTTTGCATTATCACTGACATTTCTACAAACCAATTGCTGTTTGTTAGAGTTGAAAGGGGAGCATTCAAAGATTTCTGTGCTTTCCATTTCAATGAAATTGATGTCTTGGATGTTTCCGTTACCAAGAACTTGGAAAACACCCCAGGCGTGCTGTTTGACACTTATATCTTCCATTCGAAGGGCTTAGCGATTCTCCAAGTGACTGATAACGATCTCGATAGCAGCAATGGACCAATCTTTGGAAAAAAGAAGGTTGAGAAGAACAACCAAAGAAATAAAAACCGAAAGCAACAACAACAGCAGCAGCAGCAGCAAGCAGCGTCTCCTCAATTAGATTCTGCTGTATTGGAACGCGCTGTGGAATTAGCAAGTGAGCGGTTGATTGCTTCTGGTCAATTTGTCACCAAACAACAATTTGACAAGGTTCGTGCAGATCATGAACGATGGGTGTCTGAGGTCAGTCAAAAGTTTGAGAAGTTGTTGAATCGATTTGAACAGTTAATGGATGAATCCAACATTTCGAGGTCATCAGCTCCGTCCCCACTGGGTGGACTTCAGCCTGGTAAACCATCCAGCCGAATCCCAAGCGACAGTAGTGCGACCAATCCGGTGTGGCAAGGCTTACGAAAGGACTCCCCATTAGGACAGGAGCTCACTCCAAACAACATTTGGGGTGAACGATCTGCCAGTGGGGGAAGTTTGTGGAACCAGCCACCACCGTCTTCACAAGCTGCAACTTTGGAAGGTTCTTGGAGTTCGATTGGGTCTAAACCAACCCAGGCACCACAACAACAATCGACACCACCTAGTCAACGGTCACCAGCAGTTGTTGAAGAGGATAAGAGTTATTTGATTCCAACGTTATCTGATTCAGAAGAATCCGACAAGAAGCAGTCGCCATCCCCAATTGCCCGCACTGTCGAACCAGAGCCAGCACCAGAACCAAAACCGGAACCTGCTGAAGATTTTTCTGGTTTTGATTTCTCGCAGATGGTTCAAAAGATGACAGAGACCGAAGATCCTACGGTGATTGATCGAGTTCTTCAAGTGTTGGATTCCAAATATGAAATCGATAGTATCTTTATGGATAGTGCAAAGAGGAATAAGAAGATGGAGCAGCTGGTGATTTTGTCGGGAATTGCCAGTTTGTCAAAGCTCTTTTCGATCCCTAATTCGACAAGCCACAAACAGAAGGGTTTGCAGTGGATGTTTGATTTGCTTCAATTAATCAAGGCAAATGATATCCACCACCAGGCGCAATTGGCAGTGGACACGCTTACACGAGTTTCCGAAGTTGTGGCATCAGAGCCAGCGGCCAAGCCCATCCGCGATAAGATTGAATATCTGGTCAAGCTGATTTAGTGACATTTTCACTTCTTATTCAAAGTTTCGGTATATTTACAATCCATGGATATTTTTTTTCATGCCTGTCGAAAAAACGACGGCAATGGAACCAATCCGCGCACCCGACGGTGGCCACCAGGAGGACTGGTTTGTAACTTCATATATATATAGAGTACTGTGTGTAATGAATGCACTATAAACACGGGGTGAGAGATGTGAGAGCTAATAACTAACGATTTTTAGACTTATATATGTATGTAATTGGTTATTTGCCGCCCTTCTTTGGCTTCCGAGGAGGAGTAACCGGACGACCGCTGGCATTATTATTATTATTATTACTGTTAGCACCACCAAGAGCCCCTCCATAAGGATACTTCTGCTTCTTTTCAGCCGGCTTGAGGATCTGGAAGGAGCAGAGCAAAGACTCGTCTACGCTCATCATGGCCCCAGCATTATCAAACTCACCACAGTAGTTTGGGGCGGAGAAAAGGGTGACAAGCTGTCTTTTGGAGAAGAATTCATAGCCATCTTCCACGACCTGATGGGCTCTACAAATGAGGTCCATGTCGTGTTTTTGGAGGAATCGGGAGACCACGTCCGGTCCAAAGGTAAAGGACACCCCACGATCATTCTCACTCCAACCTGTAATGTCCTTATCAGGATCGGACCATAAGAGGTCACAGAGGAGACCGATATCAGGAATGTCGGTCGGTCTCATCACGCGACGGATCTGATCCATCGAGTTCAAATCTGGTGACAACCCACCATGCATGGTGAAGATCTTTTCATCAATAATGGCCGCTATAGGCAGACAGTTGAAACAGTCTGTAAAAGTCTTCCACAGTTTAATGTTATAACGTCGTTTACCTGGAGAAAGAAGGAAGAGTTGTTAGTAATCGTGTTTTTGGATTTGTGTTTTTTCCCGGTATTCCGAACTTACATTCATCATAGAACCCATAAATACGGTTAATGGAGGCACATTCGTGGTTACCACGTAAAATGAAAAAGTTTTCTGGATACTTAATCTTATAGGCCAGAAGCAAGCAGATTGTCTCCAACGACTGTTTACCTCGGTCCACGTAGTCGCCTAAGAAGAGATAATTTGCTTCAGGAGGGAACCCTCCATATTCAAAAAGTCTTAGCAAGTCATAATATTGACCGTGGATATCACCACAAATCTGACAAAGAGCTGTTAGTATTTGCGTTTCCTTCTAAGCTGCGTTCGTTGTGCACTTACCTTTATAGGAGCTTCCAGTTCCAGTAGAATCGGTTGCTGGATGAATATTTCGCGTGCTTTTGTGCATAAATACCGGATTTCATGTTCTAACAGTTGGACCTGCTTTCCTGGTCGTGATCCTCTAACTTCGAGTAATCTATCCACAATAGAATCAAGATCTGCCTCTTGTTGATCGGTCATGGCTCTTTACTAACTAACAACAACAAATAAATAACACGAACCGAGTAAAAGTCTGGCGCAAGGTTTCTTCAGAAGATGGCAGAGCTTTTATATATATATAGATGTTTTGATTTTTTTTGGTGGAGGGAGGTTTGTTTGGCAAAAAGAAGAAGGGAAAAAAATTCACTCCAACAACGAGTATTAACAAAAAAAAAAAAAAAATCTCCCAATAAATTAAGGAGGAAGAAATTCTCCCAATAAAAAACTAAGGAGGGGAGGTTGTTATGATTTCCCAATGACAACACAACATTTTACGATAACACAGGGTTAGGTCATAATTGAGGTAATTTCAATTCTGATACGCATTTATGTAATGTTAACGAATCTCTCTGTAATTGTAATTCAATGAATGAGTTATTTCTGTTCCTTCATGGGCCATCTGGTCCGTTGTTCCCGCTTTGTCATTTCGCGACTTCTTGACTCAAATTTCCTCATTGTCCCAGATTTCCCCACGCGTACTTCTCAGTATCCATCGGCCCGGCCCCCAATGACCTCAATGGTCTGTGATCTCACCCCTGAATGAGGTGACAAGGTGCCCTGCGGGAATTCCTCTTTGTGAGGAAAATATAAATTACCGAAGCTACCACAGCTTCCACAAAGCGGAGATAAAGCAATTTTTATGCGTATGCTTCTTTCGCAAGGAAAAAAGAAATTGTGGGGTGCCTTCCACCGGATCTGTAATCAAACGTAATTCAGGGGTTCACGTGATTCCTTACATAATGGCTGAGAACGAGCAGTTATTCCAATACTCAAGGAGTCAAATTTCTTCCATCTTTTGAGTCCCTACACGCAACACAATCCCAGTGTATGATTTGAACTTGTAATTCTCCACATAGTGGAGCACCTTTTTTGCTTCTTTTCGGAGAAAAAAGAAGCCGCCGGAGGCACTCTTCCCACGTGACGGGGTCCTCTTAGTAATAAACTTTCCAAGTTCAATTGCCTCTGGCGTCTAATTTGAAATATAAAAGGAGGAATAATTCCACCTTTATTTTCCCTTTTTCATCATCCATGAACGCTAGTTTTCCTTTTGAGTCTCTGAATTTCCTCCTACAAGCACACTCCACTGCAGTCTTTCGACATCGTCCCACAAGCGTCAAAAGTAGGCGGTTATTAGGAGATCTGGGAGGGCGGGCAACTCAATTGCCCTGCGGGCGGCGTTCTTTTCTAGAAAAGAACCAAAAGCACTGGTTTGGGGCCTCGCAGAGCTACCTTTTACTTCTTCTCGGAGAAAAAAGAAGCCGCCGGAGGCAAGAAGAACTAAGGGGCGTGATATTGTAATTGTATGTTACGGCCCCAAGCCATTGAGATAGCGTTCCGTACTTGAAGCTAACGTTTGCAGTATAATCCGCATCTAATTTTATTAAGATGAAACTTCAAAATATCAATTGGGGCAAGTCTCAATTCTTTTACTCAACATTATATTCTCTTCATTTTTACATCAGCAATTCCACAAATGGCTAACGAGCAATTGCATTTTCCTGTTCATCGAGTGCTCAATGCTCAATTATTAAATATTCCACGGGGTGCCGACGTGCGGGTTTCCGAAACTTCCTTTTTTTTTTTTTTGGGTGTGAAATCACAAAAAGGTTCGCGAATAGACGCCAAAAAGGTACATAGTACTGTATCATACTAAAGTTCTGCACCCACATTCGGAAAAAAGACCATGAGCCAAGGTTCTTCAACAAATAATAGCAGTAACAATAGCCAACAAGGAACCAATAACAATGGTGTGAACACACCTCTGGTGGGTAGAAGACGTCCTATTCCACAACACAGCCAGCATGGCAGAGGCTCGATTGATTTGAGTTCTTTTGACTCGCCTCTCGTTAATAAGACTCGTCCAACCAGCGAGATCTTTTTGCAAACACCCCACAAGCTACAGCAGCCGGATATCCAAGCTACTCCTCCGCCATCGTTGCAGGGCAACAATGTGTCGTCTTACTATTCTGGCGGTTCTACCGCTCATCATCATCCATCTGCTTCATTGATGGGCTACCCCCAGAATTTGCACCAACAATATGCAACTCAGCACCAACAGAATCCACATCCATCAGTTGCTGGTACCAATGGCAATGGTGGAGAGATTGACCAGGCGGCAGAAAAATGGTTGGCAGATCTCGAACTTTATCAGGGCACTCTTGAAGAGATGGCCACTGTTAGTTTGGATAAAAACTTTAAAGATGAACTTTCTGCCATTGAGCAGTGGTTCAGTGTCCTATCAGTTGGGGAGCGAACGGCTGCTCTGTACGCCTTGTTACAACAGACCACTCCGGTCCAGATCAGATTTTTCATCACCGTGTTGCAAAAGTTTGCCAATAAGGACCCCTTATCAGCCGTATTGTCGCCTACAACGGCTTCCAGCAGTACCAACAACAATGATCCGTTAAATTTCATGCGTCAGCAGCAACAGCAGCAACAACAGCAACAGCCAGCTCCTCCGGCCGCGGCTCCACCTCCACCACCACCTCCTCCTCCTCCTCCTCCAATCCAACAGCCAGCACCAATATCGCCAAGCTTGCGACCACCTGATGAGGCAATGTTCATGAAAGCCGGAGTCAATGCTACTCCAAACAATCACAGAAATTCGTTGCAACCGCCACGATCACCATGGGTCAACAGTCATGAAATTCATCGTCCCAAATCAGCCACTGACATGTCCTCTCAAGAAAACAAGGTATTATCAACCCCAGCCGGGAAACACGCCAAATCGTATTCTCAGACCCCACAAGATTTTGGATACTTACCCGATGGTAATACCTCGTGGGCCAGTTTGATGAACACGCCGACTAGTAATTACAATTCCCCGCAACAAGGAATCAACAATGAAATTGCATCCTCAACGGCTATGAAAATGGCGGCATTGAGCACGGTGAATGGAAGAGTGGTTTTAGACGACGTGAAAAAATATCGACGTAAGCACCATGTTATTGGTGATATTGATGAGAATGAATTGGGCGGTTTAGGAGTGTCCGTGCAGTCGACCCCTGAAAAGC
Source organism: Blastobotrys serpentis (assembly GCA_003705695.2). NCBI lineage: Eukaryota > Fungi > Ascomycota > Dipodascomycetes > Dipodascales > Trichomonascaceae > Blastobotrys > Blastobotrys serpentis. The sequence goes on from PPJG02000060.1 coordinate 58,891, forward strand.
CCCCCGCAAATAACAATAATAGCACTGGTACCCCAAAACCAACTCCATCCAAGTCCAAGGAAGTCGACCACACGGATATATCTCTTCTCCAAGATATCCCCGCCTGGTTACGAAGTTTACGTTTACACAAGTACACTGACAACTTGAAGGACTTGGAATGGAAGGAGTTAGTACAATTGACTGATGACGACTTGCAACAACGCGGTGTAAATGCATTAGGAGCTCGCAGGAAGATGCTCAAAGTGTTTGATCAAATCAAACAAGCTTACAATATTTAAATTATGTACATTCTCTCTCTCTCTATATATATATATATATGTCTAGCATCACTTGCTAGGATTCCTCCACAAGAATTGTTCAATCGTTAGTTACAGAATAACAATCAATGTATTTTCTTCTGCCAGCTAGTACAGTTATATTCTATAATATCAATGGTAAACGTCAACTGCGGCAAGACCTTTGCCACACCTGAGAATAACGGACGAGCATAAGTATTGATGAAAAAGACCTGGCCCTTGGCAAGAGCTAATTGGGCATCTGGCGGCGACGCATCCTCACTTGGAGGCTCCTTGAGACCAAAGTCGATTTCATGGTGGTGTAATTCGGAGAACTCCTTAGTTAGAACACCACCCCATTTGGCTGATATGTCTAAATGACGGGCGACATTGGAAATGTCTGCACACTTTATAATAATACAACAAAGTAATGATTTGTACTTTGAAAGATCCAACTGAGCATTTGTTTTGGTTTCCTCGACCAGGGACTGTAATTGATCCATGTACTTGAAGTGGAGGGCCATGTCGGTACTTAAAATAGACTCTACTATTGAAGACCTTGCTTTTATCACCATTGGCCAATGTCGCTTGAGGATCTGGCAGAAAGAGGCCGAATGGAAAGATTCCAAGACACTCTTATCATTGTATATTCTGCTCAACGGCGAATCGATCGAGGCCAGAAAAGCGTTTGTGACACCAGGATGGCCGACATCATGACCGACCGCAACAATCAACAAAACTAGAGCATCAAGTGACGAAAATGGACCTGAAATAGTGTGTGTGACTGAATTTTTGGGAGGAACAGTCCCGATCTGTAATAAAAAGTAAAATGTAGCCTGTAAAACATCTATCGCGTGTCGGAAGTTGTGATAGGGATTCTTTGAATGATACGACTCTCTAACGATCAATAAAAATGACATAATATGTTCTCTGGGAATTGCAAACTCCTCGAGCTCTTTTCGAAGCGGGCCGTACAATAAATGACAGAACATATGGTGAGCCAAGATTGTTAATTCGTCATAATCATAATTATGGGCATAAAAATCCCAGTCAAAGATGGCATCTATACTTAAGTTTTCGTTACTTTTCTTCGTCAATGTGGGTCTAAAATTTAGTGATAAATAGTCGTCGCTGGATATGCTTTCAAATTTTGCTGGGTGCATTTGAATGATCTGTTTTAACCGCGACCTTTTGCTGACATGGCACGAAACTTGGTCGATCAAGCTGACATCTTGTTTGTTGAGTTCTACCCGAGGCACTTGAAAAACCGATCTCGCACAATTCCATTTGCTTGTCATTCGTGAGTTCCCGTCATCGCTTAATATCATTATTAGATTTGGATAATGGTCAAATTGGTATCTCATGAAATCCACTAGTCGTACAATTTCCATTTTATCTTTTTCATTCCGATGGGTGAGGAGCACAATCAATCGACCTAGTTTACAGTTCTCTACATCGTGTCGTGACGTACACTGCACTAATTCTTGAACCAGTCCATCTCCATCATAAAACCTTCGAACCTGGTATCCCGATTCGACCAGTAACTTTTCGTTCGTTTTCTCTGTTCGTTCACTATCATAATATATTACAACTTCCATGGTTCATGATCTGGATTTCCTTGTCCAGCGTATGTAGAATAAAATATTAGTAGTCAATAGTAGACTGTTGTTAGTCGTTTGAATGAAAAATATGAAGAAATAACAATAATAAAAATAATAAAAATAGATTTTTTTTGTAAAAAAAAAAAAAAAAAAAAAAAAAAAAAAAAAAAAAAAAAAAAAAAAAAAAAAAAAAAAAAAAAAAAAAAAAAAAAAAAAAAAAGAGAGAGAGAAAAATAAAAAAGAAAAACTAAATTGGGAACAATAGAAAAAAAAAAGTTGTGCCTTTCTTCTCTGCCACCCACACAACAATAAAATTAAGGCGTACAGACCCAAAACAGTCGATTTACCCAACCACCGCCTCAATTTTTTTTTCTTGTTTTTTTTTTCCAGAAAAACCGTTAACTGTCGACGGAACCGGAAACCCGACAGTGAAAGAAAATAAAGATATTTCCACCATCAAGGTTCGAAATTACGGCCGCAGGTCTTTTTCGGCATTTGAGGTGAAATATTTTTTTCAGAGTAACTTTTCATTCAGATAATCCAATATGTTCATCAGAATTAATCTCAGTAGATCTTTTTGAACTTTTTGTTGGATCGTCCGTCCGTGTGACCACTCCACACGCTTTAATTTTTATATTGTAGGCCGCCTCGATCATAAACCATGCGTCCTTCAGTTTTGGACCTAGAAAAAAATAAATATTGTGAAGGGATACCCTCTCAATATATGTTACCATCGTCTCTCCCACGCATAGTCCCCACTTGAAAAAAAAAAAAAA